>JAIPMN010009720.1:0-24500 GCA_020650975.1 Apostichopus californicus
CCACCATCTCCGGGAAGCTGCTGTGTGAAGGTAGAGAAGGCATTCCTTTACTTGGATCGTTGGCATAGGCGATTCTCTCCCTCCCTCCCTCTCCCTCCCTCTCCCTCCCTCTCCCTTCAGTGACATACCTTAAATTCCCTTATCTGCTCCTGGACCGTGTTGCAGACCTTCAGAGACGCTAATTCTTCCTTTTTCTCCTCTGCTTCTTTAACTTCATCATCTCCTTTCTTCTTCTTGGCTGGGGCATTCTTTGCTCTCTCTGCCTCTTCTTTCTTCTTCTGTGCGTTGAACGTCTTTGTTATTTTGTAAATTTCCCTCCAGTACTCGTCCGCCTCACCCTCGATAGATTCCGAATCTAGTTCGACGAAGGAGCCGTCCATCCACCTTGTCATGAACAAAATGATACATGAACCCTACATATACCTTCTATTAAACAGTTCCACAATACTTTACTACGGTGCAAAACACTGTTTAATTTTTATCTTCACTCAATCTGGCTAAAACTAACTAACTAACTAAAAAGACAACTTTTGATATAAAAGAACGATCTTTTGGCTCACAACAGATGCTAATCACTCTCCTCTGGGAAAAATGGTCCCATGCTTTACCAAAGTGTCCTGTCTAAGTTAAACCTGATAAAACTGGAAGTTCCCATTCAGCAGCTGTACAGTATTCAAATTGATGTGGCTGAGTTTGCCACTCTAAAAGCAGCTAGGACATGGGGTATATGTAAGTGGCGGGGGGGGGGGGGGGGGNNGGGGGAAGACAAACTAACAATTAGAATGCTGTCTTTACATATCAGCAAGTAACTTGTAATCTATATGCATTACCTCCTCTCAGCTCTCTGCCACTTGACTACTAATCCAAAGAGCTTTTGATAAGGTTCGATGGCTGTGGTAATCTCGTTCACCTCAGGATAATCAGTGGCATCCCACTTAAAAAGCTGCTCTTCCTACAAAAAAACAAAAAAAATGGTGGTGTTAAAAACATTTGTCGCATAAGAAATACAACAAAAACATTTTTGTACCAAAGATAACAGCCACATGTTTAAGTAGTTTTAACTCCATATTGAACAAAGAGCTGTTGAAATGTTACCATTAAACCTCACATTCAAATGATCATGACTTTGATCATGGTTGTGAAACACACAACTGAGTAACTTGGGAAGATCGCTGGTCTATCCTATCAAAAAAGCAATTCCAGGTTGTGATGAGGACACATTTATCAGCATAGAGTTGAAATCTATGATCAGGAATATTGGATAATACATTTCAGAGAATAGTTCTCACCATGTACATAATGCCATAAGTGATACCGTTACATTTTTTTTAATGAATATTTTCACCATATAATGATGTCATACGTAAAACAGAAAACAGAAAGGTTTTTAGGAATGCTGTAATGTTAGTATACTGCATATAAGGTCATTTTAATCATTGCAATGTTTCTGGATGCTAATCTGTATAAAGCTAATCTGTTAGTGTCATATTACAAGAAACAAGAAAAGGACAGGTTTGGTCGATTTCAACCTGAAATTTCGCCACTTCTAGATCATTTCAAAGTTTACAATTTTTGTAGACCTTATACAACTACAATATACCAGGACCTTGACCAACTTTCATTCTAAAAATTTCAATAAAAACCAAAACAGTATTCATGTAAATTGTACCAATGAGGATGGACATAATTTAATAGTCCAACCTCTGACCAGGGTAAACATCATGAATGCACTATTGCCTGGTGTATCATACATGATATTATCAGATCAAAATACAGTCTACAGAAGATGAGAATCATTTAAGATGATAAATCTGTACCTTGTTGATATAGTTGATAGCTTCCTGAGCATCTCCTAGTCTCTTCTGTACAGCCCGGACATCGTTAACATACTGCACCATCATATCCAACTCCCCATACTCGGCAAACTCAGCCGCTCTCTTTCTGATCTTCTCCAATTCAAGCATCACTTTCTCTCTCTTCTCCAGTAGCTCGCTTTCTCCTTTCCGTTTGGAGGTTTCCACAAGCTGTGGTCAGGATAGAATAATCATAATAAATAATAATAATAATAATAATAATAATAATAATAATAATAATCATAATAATAATAATAATAATAATAATAATAATAATAATAATGATAATAAAAATCATAATAATCATAATAATAATAATAATAATAATAACTGTAAGAGTTATCATTTCTGCGCAGTCAAATAATTGTATAATAAATCACTTGGTGAGTGAGTCTTTTACAAGAACTAAAGCATCCTCAAATCATGTAACATTGATTATAGCGTTAGGTTTATATCTATGACTATCAATGGAAACTTAACTAACAAAACAATCATACCTGTAATATTCATTCATTCACATATTTCTTTCATTCGTTTTATTTTAAAGAATGAGAAAAAGAATTGCAGCAAATGTAATGAATTACAGAGCTATGACATTGTAATGTTGAGATACAAGACATACTGACACCGACGTTGTAGTATTACACAAATCTTAACTTTCATAAAGGAATCTTTGGCAGTTCATTAACGGCTACTTTACTACACATAATATCAGCTCTTTGAGAAAACAAGATCTCATGAGCCAGAGAACCTGCTGATACCGCCATAACAATAGTACATCATCCTCTCTAAAACCTTTCAAGGATTCACAACACTGAATTGTCAACAGTATAAAAGGCGAACAAACCTCGTCGTTCTGTTCAAACACCGGTGCGATCTTGCCCGGCCAGAGGAGGACGGTGCGATTAAGTTCGATGTGTTCCGATGTGAAGAAGTAGACGTCGAGAAGGTAATTCATTCTTCGTTTGCTCTCCGAGATGCGATCACCGAGCTTCTTGATGCCTTCGATCCGGGCCTTTTCGACGTAACTTATCATATCCATCATCTCTTCAGTACCCTCGGGTAATTTTAGTGCTCTCTCCTTCATGTACTCAAAGTCATTACAGATACTGGCAAAAAGTAAAGAAACAAAGGATTTTATACTTAATATCTAAATCAAAAACTTCATGTTGCTTTCTCTTCTTGTTGAGTTATAAGGTGTTAAAATATGTGGATTTCTCGTTCGTTTGGTTCGGTTTAGACAGTTGGACAATTAGTTTCTTGAAGAACTGGATCATATTCAGTTTGTTGATCATGATTAGGAAAAGAAATCAAACATCTTCTTTGAATCTGTTATTATCTATTTGAAAGTAGACATTTTTTCCTTTTATTAACTAAATGCAGATTAATCCCTATTTATGAGAAAGTAAAAAAAAACACCATTTTGAACTTGAGCTTATTCACCTATTTGACAGTAATGACTTTAATTAAAGAAATATATATATATATCAACATGAGATGTGAGTAAAGATGGTTCTTGACATACCTTTCATTTTCAGCTCTGTGTTCCTCAGCTACTTTGTCAAGTAGCATGTTAGTGTACCCTCTGGTTTTCTCTGCGAGTCCTCGTTTCAAATCTTCGCAATCCAACCAGATCATATCGAAATGTATGATGCTGTCTTGACTCAGTATCTCTTGGACCAAGTCGCGAAACTCTCCGATGTACTGACGAGATCAAACAAATATGTATTGTGAACTGACCAATGGTGGCAGCATAGGTGATGTCAGACTTAGCAATTCATCACTTCGGACTATCAGAGGATATTTCGTTATGATGTAAATTTGGTTGCATTTTGGAAATAAACATCCCTCCTTATGATAATATATGAGTGTAGCAATAAATTATAACAGAAAATAATAAATTCAAGGGGAAAAAAGGGAAAAGAAAGGAAGAAAGTGCATTACTACAAAACAAATGTCAACACTTAGGCTACACAGATGATAACATATTCATCAGACAACCCCCAGCCCAGACACTAGCTAATGGGTCAAGTGAACAAGAATTTTATATTAAGCAAACTAACAGCAGCAGGGTTGCTTTAGGTTATCATAGCTGTGACACTAAAATTGCCATCGTAAAGATTACATTTTCGTTGAGCGGTACCAAGGACACATTCTGTTGAGGATGAGGGCCACTAAGATATTATGAGTAGTTACTTTATAAACTCCTCCCATACATGATGGCTTTTAATGACCATTTCAACCACTGTTATCAATGGACAGACCATGAAAGTACTACTGCATATTTGGTTTATCCCTGTCTCTATACTTGAAGGCAATATAATACTTACTTTACAATATTCTTCAAAATTATGTTCCTCCTGCAAGAATTGCTTCACTTTCTCTTCTTCCTCTCCATTACATAAGTGCTGGTACTTGTCAACTGTAAATGAGAAACAAAAAATAAATTAATCTATCCATCAATAAATCCATCAATCAATCGCAAAGAAGCCCTACATAGGTCGACTTGTAATGCTTTAAAGCGACCTATCAGCTTTTTGGTTAAATTTACATAGAAAATGATAAGACACACAGAAGCAACCGTGCGACAGTATAGCGTTGGCAGCCAGCAGAGAATTAAGTTTGACAGTAACTTACTGTATGACTGTAGATGAGCTTGTGGCCCTTCAAAGTTAAGCCTGCATGCCTCTTTCAGTTTCCTGTTGCTCTCTTCAATGATGTGTTTGGCAATGGTAACATCAATGTACCTCGATTCATTGGTGGACGAAAGCCATGACTGGACGGTCGGCACGCTCTGCATGGTCTTGGTCAACTGCTTCACCATGAATAAAAGGCACTCCTCTAAATCGGAATAGTACGGGTAGAATTCCATCTTGTCATTGTCGTAGGTCAGTTCCATTTTGAAAACGGGGAGATACATTTTATCCTCTGGATTAAATAGAGTTACCCATGCCTCGATGCTCCTTGTGATGAAGTCCTTCAGCTGTAAATGAATGACAGAATACTTGGGTACTAAAGAATTCAATTACCATTGCTTTAAGTTATTAGTTTTAACTGTAGATAAAAATCCATACAACTTCAGGGTATGTTATGAAAAGAAAAGTCATGTAATAAGATGGGATGGGTGGGTGCTTAACAGCTAGTTGCTTATAGTCATAAACATTGGCTTGCTGTTATGACAGGCGTAGGGTCTGGTAGAGGCGTTGTGATGGGATAAACTGAAGGTAGAGAACACAGTGTACTAATCCCCTTCAAATTTACCTTTATGGGATTTATGACCAAAGCACAACATCAGTTACTACACATTAACCTAAAATTTACTTCCAGCAAATCCACTAGATGAAGACAACCTAATACTGTCAAATGATGTTCTAAGAATCAAAAAGAAGAAAAATTGAAAAACAGAAAGACACAAAACACATTCATTCTTTGACAAATCTTTAAAAGGCTAAACACCCTGTCTTAAAAGATTCAGAAAGTCACAAGGTTTTTTGCATACTTGGTTAGATATCAAGGTCGCCAAACTTCCATAAAACGAGTCCGCTTTATCTGCTCCCACAGGTGCACTCTCCTGGAGAATCACGTGCAACACTTCCCGGAACCAACTGTGCATCAACTTCTCCTCCAACTTTTCACAGTCCAGTATGACATCGTTCTTCAGTCGTTCGCAGTCGACTGGACCTTGGGCTCTGAGACCGGAGAGGTCCAACATGAGGAGTGGCATGAGGACCTCTTGACAAATCCAGAGGATCTTCTGGGTGCAAGGATGGGTGATGTGGAGGTTTGATTTGATGTACTCTACACTCTCCAGGTACTCGTTGTGCCAAGGACTCGAGAAATCTAAACCACTGTGAAATATAAATCATGATCTCCAGTTTGCATGCACAATGTGATATAGCATATGACTATGAAAAGAGGATAAACCACAAATGTAACATAGCTACATGGAATTACCAGCTATACAAACTAAATCATTTGGTTGCCGTCTGTATACAGCGTGAAATGAACAAAACGTTTTACAAAATATGTAATATATTTCAGTTGGTTTAACATTCTTGATCATATCATTAAGTCTACATTTACTATCCAAAACTGTCAAAAAGGTCCTCTTTTTGCAAATCACCTAAGACACATCCAATGCCGAAATTCATGAATATTACAATTATCTACTTGTAAAAACTCTGGATGACTTAATAAATAAACAATGACAAAATAATACTTTTGCATATCTTCAACCTTGAACAAATTAAAGTTCTTTTTCAACTCCACTTACGTTGGTTCCTCAGGGGGTCCTCCAGTTGTATCGTTTTCCAATCCTTTGATGCCCTCTGGTTTAACCAGAACATGTTGCACTGCATCGTTGCCAAAAATAAGAGAAAAAACAGAATAGAAGAGGGTTGGAAAAGTTTACGACCATTGGTTAACCAATTGAAACTACAACTTGAAGGTATAATTCCCATAATCACTGAACAGGAAAATGGTACAATTTAAGTGGCATCACAACACTTTGTAACGTAAATCCCATTGTTTTTATTTGTTTTTGTTATTATTATTGCTATGCATTATTATTATGATTATTGTGCTGACTTACCCATTGATTTCTTGATACTTTGATGGTAGTCTCTCTGAACCTCTTCAAATAATTCTTGAATAGTTTCAGCCATTGCTGGGGTGGATTGGAGGTGCTCTGGTATCAGATTTAATATGGACTCAAACCACTGCTGCTCATATGACTGAATAGGAGAACTTTCCACACACTGCCTCATGAATAAGTAGTTTTGCTATCGAGAGGGGGAAAAATAATGAAAATGTTTTACATGACTTTGTTAGCATTTCATGATTTTTGTGAAGAATGAAGTGACAGGTCCCTGGATTTAATATGGAATATAGTTCAAGGTATAAAGTGAATAATTCAGGTAACTACAGTCTCTAATATGGCATATGACATGGAATTTTACTTATGACTGGGTAATTGCTAAAATAACTCTATTGTAATACTGAGATTACAATCTGGGAGGGTAACTGTCATTAATTTTTAGACAGCTTATGCTTTTTTTTGCACAAATGTAAAGTGATGCCCATGTGCAACATATTATGAGGGGAGTTTAACAAACAGAGACTGGGAATATATTATCTTAAAGCAACATTTTGAGTTAGGCCCGAGACCTTTCAAAACATATATAAGTATTTCTTAAAATAATAAAGCAATTAATTACACTAAGACATCCTTCTAGATTTATTTCATCTAATGAATGTAATTGAGTGAGAAATTAACAAATTTGGTTCAATCCTCCATATTGCATGTGCTCAACACTTTTTGCAGTGGAATAAAATACCAAGTAACAGCAGATTTCAAAATTGTTGACTTTTTGCTTCACTCCTTGAACTGAAACTATACTAAACAAAACTGATAATTTACTTTGTTTTCGGGATTTTACTATGGACTAGCATTGACTTCTCCAGAAAGCTGATTTAAGCTTTACAATATATAGTTATAGTATACTGTATGGTGGTATTAGAGTCTTCTTCAGTTATTGTACGATGTGAAATGTTTAATATATGGATATGAAAGTTGAGATAGCTGATGTTGGTTATGAATGCTGCAAACAAAGACACTTCACATCGATATTTTTTTTGGTTCAGCCTAGAGCATGATGCACGATCAAAGCCACAGCAAAAGCAGACATTTTGACATTGTTTTCCAAAGAAGAGAGACGACAATGCATCAACCTTGTTTTTACCAACCTTGCAGAGGCAATCAATAGTATGACAATGATTCAAACTTTTCAACAAGAAGAAAATAAGTATAGAATGAAGAGGAAAAAAAATCAGTCAAGCTTCTGGTTCAGTTCAGACATTATTAAATGAAGAAACCAGTTCACTGGAATGAAAGATGACCAGAAATGTTAGTACAAGAATAGTACTGCAGGAATGAGTGTATGGGTTGTTGAGAAGGAAAAGTGAAAACAAAATATATATTTGAAAGGTTAGTTTCCACCACAGATAATCACACATCAAAGACTTACCCTTGCTAATCTATCTTTACTCATCATCTAAAAATGTGATTCAAGAAAAATTAAATTACAGATGAGATGAGCACAGAAATCAAGTATTGCATCGCCAGGTGTTTACTGCACAGATGTACTAATTGCAAACATCTTTCGTCAATTACTGAATACAGTGAGGCAGGAAAATTCCATGAGCCATGTCAAAACCACAGATGACAAACTGAGCAATATATCAAATAATGAAAAGGAAAGAAAAAACCTAAGAAAATAGTTCTTAAAGATTATGGGCAAGCTGTATGAGGTTTAGTTTTTAGGCTATGTTGGGAAGTGTAGCTGTAATCCAATTCGGAGATTTTGTAACTAAACTACAGCACAACTTTTAATTCAAGAAATTGTGAATTTATCAACTTCCATTTTGTATTTCGTTTTTTGCATTTCTCTCCAGGTGCAGTATGCAATAAACAACACTCCATAACACATACTAGTTTGATTTTGAAAGTCAAATCAGAAAAATATGGATATTGAACATCAAAATATATCTATAACAATAGATTGTCCACCTTTGCATCTTCCAAATAGGCTAGCAAAAAGTTGAAAATGCTTACTCGCAAAATTCACAGGGTCTATTTTGATGCATTAATTCAAACATCCATTACTTCATTCTCCAATTTTTTTGAAGAAATACATTGGGGTATTGATTGTACCATTTTGTAAATATTATTTTTATTTTTTTTTGTGATTGTATTTCTGTAGTTGTGACAAAAACTCTTTCTTTAACGGTCATCAATACAGTCTCCAAATTTACAGGGTCTATTTTGATGCATTAATTCAAACATCCATTACTTCTTTCTCTAATTTTTTTGAAGAAATACATTGGGGTATTGATTGTAACATTTTGTAAATATATATATATTTTTTTTGTGATTGTATTTCTGTAGTTGTGACAAAAACTCTTTCATTAACGGTCATCAATACAGTCTCCAAATTTAGCTAGCTAAAAGAATTGTCAATTGTTTCCAAACATCTGGAGAGCATCTGACCTTATTCATTTTCTGATATATAAGTGACCAGTAGTTCCACTTCCTAGCATATTTTGGGACAATATTGATGACCTAAACATTCTCTATTATTTACACTTATATCACTGTGCTTACACTGAGTGGATAGTCTGGATCTTTGGCAGACGGAGGTCTCCTCTTGTTACTTTCTTCGACATCTTCTTTTGTTTTCTGAGCCTTTTCGCACATGATTTTCTCCATGAGCTTCTGTGTTTCCCTGGCTCTTCTGTGTTTCATTAATTTGCTCTTACTATAGTCTCTGGAGTTTTTACTGGAGAGAACACTGGCTGGTGTATGAATGGGAGGCAAACGAGGTTTAACTGTAAAGGAAGCACCATTTCTGGTGCTCCCATTTGGAGTTGAGCCATTAACTGTGGCAGACATCTAACAAAGAAAGTAAAAGAAGATTAAATTATAACTAACTGCACATCTCCAAAGTTTATAATTGTGCAGCTTGGAGTGCACTTGTCAAAGGTATAATGAAGTTTGTGACATGCAACAAACATAAATAATAAAGTACGACATTGTACAAAGAAACACATTTGCTCAAGTTTTTTCATCCTTGCTTTTTTTATTGTATACTCTGTGATGCATGGTTCCCATGCCTTTCAACAAATACAATTTCATAGTTTTATCAAAAGTTTTAATTTCAAAATTCAAGTACTTTCAAAAATCTGAAAGGGGTTTTCCATTAGGACTAGGCTTCACACACTTTCTCCATGTTTGTTTTTAAATTTCCATTTACCACACAGGGCCTATTCTCAATGAATACTTCTCAGCTGTATTTATCGTGGACAAAATATAGGAAAACTGTAAGAATTGTCAGCTCTGTACATGTGCCGGCCATGTAATGAAATTAAATGTATCATGCATCTCTTTCAGGCCGTTACTGTAGTGTTACGCCAGACAGTTTTACTTAATTGTTATTCGCTAGGATACTCTAGCCTAGCCCCATGTAAGCCTGTAGCCAATCACTAATGTACTGTTATCGTCTGTTCGAGTTATAGCCTACTTGCACGAGTTCTTAGTTAAATAATTCTTTTATCATCGCTTACCTTTGGCTTATGGAACAGGAAGCTCAATTTATATTACTATATTTTTATGTATGAGTCAAAGCCATACGATATTTTTGCCGTCTTTCAAGTATAAAACCATTTCAATCGTGTAGGTCTAATTCTGTCACCTGTTTCGAGCTTCCATGGTTGTTAAGGTTACAATGTGTTTTGAGAGGGCGCTACATCCTTATCGTTATCAGAGCCGTATATAGAGACGGCTCTGATCGTTATCAGAGCCGTATCTCTATATACGGCTCTGATCGTTATTGACCAAATTAAATTTCCTTCTCACGAAGAACAAAACTACGGACTCGGTAGTCTGACTTTAGTAGACAGGTGAAATCAGAAAAGCTCCGTAAATCAAGATACGAAGGAACCTGGTAATTGAAAGTTTGTCCGCAGTATTCTATTGTAACATTGTTAAAGTACACATGATGTATATTAATTGCCATTCCTAAAAAAGTTTTTAATACTAAAATATGTATAACTATGACATAGGTTGGCCTGAATGACTGTGTGAGTCTATGTTTGGCCTACCGTTAACGTAGTCTACGTATGGTTAGGCTATGGGCTTAGGACTTGTTGCCAAGCAACTAGCGAACGTCAATACAATTGCCACACATGGTTAGGACAATTGTACAAATGGTCTAAAATCAAAGTTAGTAAGTTAGTAGTTAGTTAGTTAGTAATAAATAATATACCATGTAATAAATAGTTAAGTGACTATGTGAAATTAAATATGAAGTATGTGGCAAGGTGGAAAATGCTCTATTAACCAAGTAAAGAACAAGCATAGGCTAGGCTAGGCCTAGTTAGTAATTAGGATAGCCTAGGCCTAAGTTAGACGTGAGATTTCAAGTCAGTCAAAGGCCTACAGTAGAGGGAAAACATTGCCAAAATTTGTTAATGCTCAATGCCATGGAATTATTTCTGAGTTTGTCCAGAGTGGTAATTTGACCATTTTGCTTCGGTCATACTAATTAGTGTCAACAGGCCCATTTCACGACAACTGAAGACAACTCAAGACAACAAGTTTAAAATACCATCAAATACAATGGTTGTAATCAGAGTGTATCTGGAAACACATTTAAAACTGACTGAAACCATCATGCATACATATTTTTCACGGGAAAAATTTTTCTTTCGTATAAATAGTCAACTTTCTCCGTCCGTAGAATTGGACCGCACCATTATGATATGGGTGGGTTTGTGTTAGGGAACTACCTTTGTGTACAGTGTCGGTAAGGTGGGTTAACGTAGTAAGAAAGTGCCACCAAAGTAGTATGATGAATGAACTCCAAATCAATCAAATCATTGAATGTTTTTAAAATAATGAATATTTCTTATTGTTTTTCCATTGAAATTTACATATGTTTTTATTAATTTTTACAGTCTTGCTTACTATCATTTTGCCTGGTTTTATTATTCTCTCCGTGTATTTTATTCTGTAATAGTGCGGTCCAATGTCATTGCGCAAGAGCAATAGCATCAGGTTGTCCAATTCTACGGACGGAGAAAGTTGACGATTTTTACGACAAAAACATTTTTTTCCCGTGAAAATATGTATGCACGATGGTTCCAGTCAGTTTTAAACGTTTTTCCAGATACACTCTGATTACAACCATTGTATTTGATGGTATTTTAAACTTGTTGTCTTGAGTTGTCGTGAAATGTGCCTGTTGACGCTAATTAGTACGACCCTTTTGCTTTGCATTTTATAATTCCATCACTGAATAAATTAGAAATTATTCCCAGCTAGTGCTACTGTGCAAGCTCTGAATTTTAATGTCTCTTCTGCATTTTATCATAACTTCAATCAGTCTCCTGTTTACCTTCCATATTTTGAAGTTACGTTCTAATCTAGTTTTAGTAGACGCTTAAAAGTTAGTTAACAGTCATAACTAACTTCTATTTGGTCTTAGTAGCACACATGGAAAAATGGACCAATAATTAAGAGAAATCATCAAGATCTTACCTTGTAATTGTATTAACTGTTATTATTTTATAATTTGACTTAGATCAGTTAATAAAATGGCAGATGAGGAGACTAAGGATACGCAACAGCAAGAAGTTGGAAATGCAACAGATGTGGAACTTAAAGATTCAGACCCTTCAACAAGTCTTGTAAAGGAAGAACCAGTTGAAAATTCAGTGGAAGCAGCAGAGGCGCCCGAAGACAAAGAAGGTGAAAAGACGACGGAAGAGGAAGTAAAGGATTCAGATCCTACATCAAAGGAAGAACCTGTTGAAGAAAAAGAAGAGTCAGCGGATAAACCAGAGGTGACAGAAGACAAAGAAGAGAAGAGCAAGGAGGGAGAAGTGAAAACTTCAGATGATGTTGAGGAAGTTAACAAGAAAGAAACCCAAAAGGCTAGTGTGGATGTGGATGAGCCAGCACAACAACCGGCAGATGAAAGTCGTGACCAGATGGCAAATATCGAAGCAACTTCAGAGAAACCTGAAAATGAATCAGACGAGAAAACTGTAGAAGAAAATAACATTGTTGAAGAAACTGTAGAAAAGGGTGCATCTAGTGAAGATAAGAAGGAAGCTGAAGAAGTAAACGCCAATGAGAGTGGAGTTGAACAGGAAGTGCCAACTGAAGAACAAAATCAAGATAATGATCAAGCACCGACGGAGGCCAAAGCAGTTGAAGAGAAAGAGGACACCGAACCAGAGCAAGGGGATTCACTGCTTCCTGATGTAACAGGAGGTAAGGTTTTATGTCGGATGGGGAAAAAATGTTATTTAGGAGTAACAAGTTGTTTTCATAGTGTTTTACCAGATTTGAAATTAATCATTAGCCTCTTTATGACTGAAGTAGGTATTCCCTACCTCTTGTCACACAGTAAAAAGAGTGTTTGTCTTTATATTTGAAAGTTGATTACAAATTTTCTCTCCTATAGGGTCCTTGATGGGGACTTGAGTGTCCCTCCTGATCCTTTTTTTGTACTAAACTTAACTTAACTAAATCCCCTCAAATGTTATGTACATACAGTAATCCTTATTAGATATCAATTTTTATATCTCTATTCAGAAGGAGGGTTAGGTGGATGGTGGGGTTGGGGGGGGGGGAGGCATTGCTTAATGCATCCTTTAACTGGCCACCCTTAAGACAAGAGGTGAATGGCAGAGTTGAATTGCTAGTTTCCATTTATTCCTGTTGCATAATATGGCACAACTTTCATTCTGTGGTTCTTTTCAAACATTCAAGGAAAATTAGATTTATTTAGCTTTGCAAACAGGAGTTATGTTTGTTTCTTTGAGATACCTATCTTGATGTTCAGGCGTTTGTTAGAGGTCTAATTTTTTGCTTTCCTGAACATACTTGGTCGGTTTGGTCAAAGTTTCTAATCTGACATAAGTTTTTAACTGCTAAAGCTATGGACAGATTTAAATCAAAATCAAAATAATAATAAAAAGGGTGCATTGAAAGACAGAGTTAATTATTGTCAAATCTACATTAATTAGCAAAATTTTCATTTCTTTAACTCATCTGATTGTATATTATTATTATTATTATTTGTTATTTGCAGTAAGTATTCCTAGTGCTCAAGTTGGTGACATAGAAGAGGTTAATACCACAGAGGGCCAGACAGAGACAGTTGCTATGGAGACAGAAGCAACTGGAGAACCGCATGAAGAAGTTGATCCTCGCTCTCCGTCTCCAGGAGAGCCATCTGCAGCCACAGCTACAGGTATATAGTGCTAATGCTCAATGAATGCATAAATATGCATGGCATATTGTGTATTGATTGCCATTTGACTGGTAAACCTACTGGTTACACAAAAATCTAAATTTACATATATGCCATGTTGCACTTCTCAGGTCCCACAAGTTTTAATCAAGAGTCCAATGTTCCTTCTTAATGCCATGAAGAGTTCCTATCTTTCCCGAGAAGGTTTAAAAATGTGATAATAAGCCATCCATTTTAAGAATGTAACACATTTTGCCTGGATTGTTTATTTAAGATTAGGTTAATATCTTATGAAGGGGGCCAAGCTTAAAACAACTGGTTTGGTTAATGAGGGGTTGTTCTCTCATCATCAATTTAGCTTACAGTAGCTGATATTGCAAACATGTTGGTTCATGTGTGATTACTCTTGCAGTAGTTTGTCAAGATTTGTTTACTGTTCACTTTTTCCATCCGGAAATCTGTCTTGATGAATTGAAATGTATGATGTAATAAATATCCAAGGAAAGTAAATGATATAGGCATTAAGTTAATTATGTTACAGCCACATAGTAAACTATCCCATATGGAAATATAAAGCATGCATATATTTAGGAAATAAGGAATAATGCCTTCAGATGTAACTCAGGATTATCTTTTATGCAACGTTAGGTTTTTATGATTTTCTCAATAGTTTTATTAACCACATTGAATTTGTATTTTTTTTTATAAACAGTCAAGTTTGTTCTGATGCCATCTGCTCATGTTACAACTATGGCCTGTCCTCTAGCTGATCCTATGGCACAGTTGAAGGAGATGTTGTCTGGACTTGTTCGCATTGCAGCCAACCATTTGCTTGTTATGTATAACGGTAATTACATAAATGCACCCTGTCTTCTGAACTTCTACAATTAAATATACTACCATACTGTACATGATTTACTTTACAGTACATATACATGTAGTGAGAGTAGTTTGGAATAATTCTATTCATTGCTCACATGTGTAATATTCATTATGTCTGCTAAAATGTTTCTTACACAAAGTAACAGTTAGGTATAATCAGATTATGGAAAAGATGAATAACGTTAACTCTGTTAATGTGAAATTGCATTAGATCCTCTAGTGCTTCACTGATTTTTTAATGCTTTTGTTATTCTTGAGAGTAAACACTTGCCAAATTTATCGAAGGTTTGATGGAAAATCTTGTGGTAGTAAATTATTCTTGAGAGTAAACACTTGCCAAATTTATAGAAGGTTTGATGGAAAATCTTGTGGTGGTAAAGTAAGCTGCCATTTACATACTTAGGTATAAATATAAGTAGGGATAAGTTATCATATAGACTTCTAGTATGGTACATTGGTACTTAATATCACCTTAATCTTTCTTCACATGAGTAAATACTAAAATGAATATTTCATAGTTAACGTAAAGTTATATTTACCTTGAGCGCATGCACGCTTTTCATTTATCCGTTTACTTTACCAGGTTCTGCTGTGGAGGACGACAAGACCCTGGCAGATCTTGGAGTTGTGGCTAATGGAGCTGTCCAGTTGGAAGTCTCTTCGACTGATCCCGTTAATGTACCCATCAAGCCACCCAAACCCCAACCTGACTATAGTATGCCAGATATCATCACAGTTACTGTAGAGAATGGTTAGTTATCCTCTTTTATCACGTTTGATGCATTATTTTCTTTCATTACAGAGAGCATAAAGGCCAACTTTTTGTTTCGTATTTGCCGCTACATAGATCATATGGAAGCTAGCTTTGCCAGTTCCTTTGAGACACCCAAATGGTTGTAACAAAGAATGTAGTCCATGTGGAATTATGACATATGTTACCTTTTATTATTACAAGTAGTTATTTTGGATTGCTGCCCTCTATTCTTAAGAACATTATGTTTGTTTGGGTGTGCTGTTAGTGACTGCTAACTTCTACTATATTATATTGACATGACAACAACACGAGATAGAAAGCAGAATTACACATTGTATTAAACATCTTTTGTAAGAAGATAAAAGATAATACTTCAGTCCATTGTAGCCCTTCATGATCAGTGGTATAAATTCATCTCAGTCCTTGTTCTCTTCTCTAACTATCCCTCTGTTTTATTCGGTGGTTTAATTCTTTTCAAACAGAGGATGGTTCACCCAAGGAGGTTGTGGTCGAGATAGAAAGATCCACGAGACGTAAGCCTTTCCTAGGTGGCTTCAGACACAAGGTCACTGGAGTGGAGTTCCATCATGCCTCCTGTCAGACGAGGTCGAAGACTCGTCCCGATAACGGCATACCTAAATTCTGCCGCGACACGCAGACCGTCTTGCAGAGGAACAAAGGACAACAAGCCACTAGACACACTTCAACTCAGATGACCAATATTGGATGTTATGTCTCCAACATGCCTGATAAATTGGTCGTCCCTGGGATGTACACAACGGCTGCTGAATACCACGAGAGTCGTTTGCGAGCTGTAAGTACAGACGTCAGTGTGATGATTAATACAAGAAGTATCTGATGTTGGTGTGCTTTCGTATTCAGTTTTGTATTCAGTTTACATTTTGTATCCTGTACATTTCTGTACGTGTTGTATTCAGTTTACATGCATGGTCTACTTTGCCCCATTTATACTTCATTCTACTTTCCTTTATATCCTTCTTATGTCTGTATAGTTTGTTCAGATCTGGTAATGATGATTTATATAGGGATCATATAACAACTCCTCCGACCATTATGTTGACACAGTAGTTGACAGTTCAAAGATAGCTGTATGTACACTGCTAGACTGAAGAATTATACAGCTTATCTCAACTATCCTAACCTACCTTTCCATAGTCGCCATGGCTCATAGCCAACTGACCCAGTACACAATGAATGACTGACTGTATTCAATTAAAACAACCTGTGCTCGATTAGGTCATTTGCAAAAATGATTCCCCCAAGATTGGTCACGTTTGTCGAAACTGGACAGTTCTAGTCTTGAACCACTGCACACTACACCACCACCAATTCGGTTCGTGTTTGCGTGGAAGGTGCAATTGGTGGCTTCTTAAACATTCAAGCTGTAAAAAAACACCCTTAAGTATATAGAAGTTTGTTTTTCCCTCTTGTTATCAGTATGTATACTACTACTCATAGAAATTACTTAATGGATTATCAAATCAATCATTATACTTGAATTGCTCAGACAAAAGTCTCTTTTCGTGAATCCAACACATCCCCGACATTGTGCATGTTCATGTTTTCCTTCTGACACAGGTGATCGTTCTACAGTCGTACTTTCGAAGATGGCAAGCTAAGCATCATGTCTTGACACTCAAGGAGGACCTGAAGAAGAGGAAGGAATGGGAGAGACAGGAGGAGATGAGAAAGATTAGAGAAAAAGAGGAGAGGATTAGGAAGGAGTTTGAGAGGAGGATGAATCCCAGAACTAAAGAAGACTTTGATCTCCTATATCATGCATTAGAGAGTAAGTCAAACCCAACGGATATCCATCTACCATGGCAGATATTCTCCGCCATGGATATTTTCTGCCATGGGATGACTGAACTTAACGAAACTCGAAGAATGCAAGAAAATGCAAAGTAATCGGTCACTGCACTAGCACGTTTGGTACTTGCAGTAATGGTCCCAAAAACTCTGATAGGAAGTATTGAATCGGTGAAGAAATTTTCGTATTTCAGGCTTCTTTTAAAATTTTCATTTCAATAGTCATATTTAGACTTGACAAAAGAGTTTGCTGGTTTTGCTTTGAGGTGCTAAACCAGGTTTTGTTAATTTGTGAATTACAGAGATATCTTGACATCAGATTGTATTTCCCTACATTGCATGCTGCAACCCAAGCCATTCCTTCCCCAATTTAATGTTTCGAACAAGCATGTGAGTTTCTGGAATTGTCTCGTCAATCATGAAATGCAGTGACTCATTTACTCGCTTCTGCTGATCTGGGAGATGTTTTGAAAACTTGGAAAAAAGTCCATGCTGCTACATAAACAATATCTTAGGTTCCAGCCATTAAAATGTATCAATTTAATCGTGTGAGTTAATTGTAACATCATTAAGATTGTTAAGAGGAACTTACACTTCTCTCATCTAATCTTCATTATCTCAAAGAATGGCGTAAGGAAGAGTTGGTAGTTATTGACTCGACCATGACTGGTGCCACGAGGAAGGCTGCCCTCTGTCATTTGCTGGACCAAGAGACCCAGCTGATAGCTGCGATAGGCCGGCATAAACTTCAAGCAGACACAGAAAATAAGCAGCGTGGTGTTCAAAACTTTCTGGATAAGGTAATAATATTACTTACTTTGGTACTCTCCTGACTTTCTGAGTATATTATCTAAAAATTTTATTAAATAGTGGTAACAGGTTTCATTTGTTGCTATAGTAATTTTCTCTGCCATGGCAACAGCAAGCATACCCATTTTCCTCCAAAGTGTGCTGTCAAAAACACACCCTCCTTTTTCATGGTCCTAGTTAGGAACAACACAATTATTGTTTATATGTACTCAAAATAGCAAAGAATTTTTTAAACTTCTGTTTTCATAGCCTAGTGTCTCCAATGAACCTAGCCAATTGATAGTAGTGTTTCATTATCTATTAATTGTGTATTTCTTACAGTAACATTTTGATTTCATTACTAGCAGTTCATAAATCAGTAATCATTTCAAAGTCATGTATTTGTATATCACTATTTCGTATTTGCTACCACCCCTACTAGAAGATGGTCTCAGTTGGAATCAAGCCATCATAATAAGGGCTGTATTCCCTTATTAGGGCAGAAAATTAGTTATCCTGAGGCCATTGGCTTGAACCACATCCGAACCAATAAAATTCATTCTTTTTGTTTTTTGGAGAACAAAAATCGTACCAGAGGTCACAGTTAATTCCTGTTGTCTAATCTATCGTTAAGTCACAAGTTTACTGTGGTACTAATAAGAATAACAGGATTTCTTTAGTCAAGAAAATTGCAACTTATAACAGCATTGAAAACTCAGCCCTTTTCTGCAGTTTCAGTTTATTTATTTCCAGTATAAATTTAAGTATTTATAAAAAGGACATCAAAAATTCAAAAAAGTACATTACGAAAATTGAAGATGAATTTGTAAAAAGTTCATTTAACATAAAATTAAAATATGAATATTAGTATAGAAAATTAAATATTTTAACGTCTTTCTTTCTAGTTAGTTGATATTATTCTTTGCTGAGTGAACATTTTACATTCAATTTAATCTGCTCTGGTTTCCACAGGCTGCAGCTCCGAGACGTTGGAAATCTGCCGATGGCAAGTATATGGAAATGGACACAGCTTACACTGTGAGGGCTAGAGAACTGAGGGATATCTTTAACAGTTTAAATATGGGCTACCTGACTCAGGATGAGAGATTAGATGCCTTGCTGACACTTAAACACACTGTGAAGGTAACAAACTATTTGTAATATTATTTTGTGGAGTACTTGTACACTGAGCATTATTAGATTATTTATGTTTATCTGTGATATTATTGGGAAAAGGTGGGCAGGAGGGAGGGAGGGGCAGTTGGGGGAGGTTTTTTCTTCAAAACAAGGCATCATTTTTCAATGAAACTACATCTAACCATTCCAAATGATTAACATATTGAAATTCTAGAATGTACCACAATAGCCAGTGTGTAAAAGAGCTGATAAATATTGCTCGTAAATTCTTCCTTATGTTTCCAACCCTAGTGTGAATGTAACATTTATATGTTGTGATTATTGGAACTGTTTTTTTTTTACATCGTCTATTTCCAAAATTTGTACTGTAATCCTGTTAAAAGTTGTTATTACTGTTATTATTTACATTAGGAGCATGACTGTAAGCTGACCCAGGAGATCATAGAACTCATCGATAGAGAGGCAGATTTACTGATGAGAGGAACCAAAGAAGCTAATCTCGAGGGACTACGTAAGAGGATATCTACTCTCTTCTTGCAGTACATTAAAACGCCAACATTTAATGCTGAAGCAGCAAGATTACTTAAGGTTAGTTCCCTCTTTAATTCCTTATATTTGTTTTGCTCATACCTTCACTATATTCCATTACAATAATCTGCTGTCCCCATCAAACTTGCCACACATTTCGACTGCATGTGGTCGTTGTTAACGTCAATAGGTCAAAGGTTTGAAGTCAGTATATTTACATAACATTACATTTCCCTACCAATGTACAATTCAAAGCCATACTAAAGGGTGTGAAGTCTCGCGCACAAAGAAACGTCTCATGCCGGTAATCTGACCTAGTTTCGAATGAGGTGTAATAGAAGTGTTAGACACCACCATCGATCCCAGAAAATACACACACAGCTTGCTACTGTTGGTAATTAGACACTAGTGTACGGTCAATACATACAGCTACGGTCAATACCCACAACACTGTGTACATAGAAGCGTGGACATCTCAGGTCTAGATAAAAGATAGAAGGTATCACGTTTCATTACTGTCTGCATTTTGTAGCGACATGAAGAAAACGTCATTTGCAAGCAACGAAAAGTTAACTTTTTCAGAGCGCGGCACGCGGTTTGGGGCGAGTCTTCAATGCCTTTAACTGTCCTTTGTATTCTTTATAATGGTATTCAGTGAGGATTCATTCTGTTCTTCTCCCTATCATCACCTCAGGTACCGCAGGATCCCTCTACGTTGCGCCAGAACATCTACTTCTGTCCGAGTTGCGGTTCATATCTTCCTTCAACCGAGTTCCAACTCTCATCCAATTCCACCGTGGTCGGTCGGTGCCGACGCTGTGTCAAGTTGGATAACGAAGGCAGGGTCCGTGAGGACTTCAGTCATTACCGGTACATGCTCAAAGCGCTGCGACGTTCAGAGGAAGCTGCACAAGATGGCTCTCGGATTGCTTTTCTCCTGCAGGTAACTGTTCTCTGCACTGAATGTGTATATAAATATATATATATATATGTTATTGCAGCAAAATAGTATAATATACACAACATTAATAGCTAACATATGGTTTTCCTAATCCTCATCTATTGTTTCTTTTGTTTGTGTGTAATTCTTTTGATCCCTTTGGACCATGAGGTTGTTGGTGCTATGCTTTTCCTCCACACTTTTCATCATTCAGTGTTGTTACGTTTGTCTTTCAAGATGTACACGATAATTGAATTACCCAGGTTTGTTACTGCATCCCAGACTCCATTGGCAAATGGTGAATAGCGTATAGTTCTTTCTTTCTGTGACATAAAGAATTTTAGTAACTTCTGCTTCTTAGGTTATGAGGGGTGAAGTAAAGAAAGTCCATATTCGAGTGATTTTGAGACACTAATCATATCCTATATTCAGAAGATGAGAATAATTTTGTTTATTTTCCTTCTGTCGTTGCTCGTACAGGAGGCAGATTTACGTTACTTGGTGGAGGACATTTGGAACAGTCAGAGCACCCTTAGTGCCTGGTCTGACCTGTATGACCTTGTATTAGTCAGATGGGACAGAGATGAAGAATGGGCTCCTTGGAACTGCATCCTCCTCACCAAAGATGAAGCTACCTCACACTTCCAAGTCGAAAACCTAGAAAAGGTAATTTGATATCACAGAAAGCTTGTTTTCATACAATATATACTGGATTGTATAGAGTAACTGAATACCTTGTTATTGCTATAATAGAGAAGTACATGTGAGTTGATGTAAAATTGATTTGTGGGTTTATGTTAGTCATTGCAAGAACCTCGCTGATCACTTGAAATCAAGAGTGATTAAAAAAACTTCAAACAAAATGTGTTAAACGTTAACGTAATGTAGTTTCATTGGTAAGGATTCACCAAGCATTGTGGTTCATTGTCATCATCCATCTTCACGTTGTTTTATTTTTTTCTATTGTACAGAATTATGGAAGAGTTTTCTGCCACAAGATTCGAACCAAACATACCTTGGCAAGGAACTATTTCTCCCGTCTTCCTGGTATGGCCAAAGCAATGAGAGCTAAATCGCACACCGGAGCTACAAACGGAGTCATACCAACAAAACCTACAGCGGCTGTCAGAACTTGATTCCATTCGATGCTGTAACAATTCAACAGAATACACTGAATGCTTGTGAACATCGTATTAAGAATGATGTAGTTGAGAATACAATAATATGACTTAAGCTTAATACCTTAATTTATTGTTTAGTGGTGTTTTATTGTAGTTTCACTATTGTTCATTGTTTCCATAATTCATTGCATTCATCAGATGCAATGATTGTTATCATCCAGCCAAAACCAGGAATAGAACAGCTACCATAGGAATGTAAAGAATGATGCTAGCATTTTCATTGTATTTTATATGGGATGATTTGGTAGGAGTTTTTTATTACAATTCCTCCCCTTCCCTTACCCTTCCTCCCCCTTCGTGTCCCATCCCTCTCATGGCGAGATGGGCAGGAAACAAATCAAAATTGTAACCATAGGTCTTTTACTTCAGTTCCAACTCTTTAACAACTTTTGCTCTCCTCTTATTCCACTGAAGTTGTTTATGCCTCTGACTTTTATATGAAGTTTACTACAACCAAAGTAGACAAGCAGATGTGTCCACTTGCTTTATGTTTATTCATTGAGGTAACATTGACAAATCATATTTTGTGATAAAAGAATTTTGTTTTAATTGTGACAGTTTAATTTGCTGCCACCCTATTTTCATTATTTGTTCATATGACTCCTGCAATGCATGTAACTTTATATGGAGATCCTTTTCAACATCTAGCACATATATATTTAAGATGGTTCTTATTCCTTTAGTGACAATATGCATCAGTGAAATCATCTCCAGTTATTACAAATGGAAAAAAAAAACAATAGCAAGTCATCCACCCACCTTAATGTACAAATAACTTGATGAATTCTCCTGTTATTTTTTAAATAATACAACCTCTTCATTTGAAATTTGTAAATAAAGATATTTTTTGTCAAACTGATCTTTGATTAGTTGCATTTTTTTCAGTTATTTTATTTCCCTCTTTCTTCGGCCTCTTCACTGGCTTTCACGACCCTGCATTTTACTTTAAAACAGAGTGAGCACAAACGTTATCTGATGGGCTACAGTGACAGTTTTTATCTAATCAGTCAGCTGACTCAGCTCCCACACCTAAGGATCAGTGGTGTAGGAAGCTTGAAATCAAAAAGTGGGGCATGATCATGGGCGTCAATCCTGGGGGGACGGGGGGACATGCCCCCCATTTTTGGGTGGGGGACACACTATCAAATGTCCCCCCACACATTTGGTAAAAGAGTAGTGTCGTGGCTCTATTTGGTTAGGGCTTACACATCTCAGGATTCATATCATCGAATATCAATCAATGTTGCTGATTGAAGAATTCCACCCAGATCTCGTGAGTTGATACCCTGAGCTCTCCGACAATCTTAAGCTTAGTCTGCCTTTCTTTGGAGGCCAGTTCCAGTCGTCGTGGGTTGAAGGGTATAGACAAATATTGCTCCTCGTCTCCCCTGCTAGTTCGACGGAAGCCGAGATCTTCTTTTAGTGCTCTGAGGCGTTTGAAGACATGGCTCCGGAGCACCATGACTCAACAGAGGCTGAACCATGTGATGGTCATTGGCGGATCCAAGGGGGGCCATGGCCCCCCCCCAAAGGTGAGCCAAAAAGTGTTTCCGAACATCCGCTAAATCATATGATTGGAAATTAAAAAAATCGAGAGGAATAGCAGTGGTAGACTAGTCTAAACCTTTTCGTTTTCTGGTTTAAAATTAAATGCAGAGCTCCCAACTGACCCGCAGTTCGCAGGAATTAGACCTGCATTATAACACCCAAACCCGCTGACCCGCACAAGCGTCCGAAAAAACCGCATTGTAATTGTCAAGTATACATAAAAAAAAATTTGCATCAAATTTTGACTTAGCAACCATCATTTCTTTAGCATTTAGCATAATAGAGTATAAAACTTCCTTTACGGCATCATTTGAACCTCAAATTAGCCTATATTTCTTTTCATTGGGGCGAGCAGCGAACATTTTCATGCCACGGGAAAGAATGAATTATCACCTACTATTCCATTTATTGATGTTACACACAAAAAAATGCATATTTCTCAGAAAATGTTGGGTGACAAAAGCCTTTCTAAGTGCCACCATTTTACATGTAGGCATCACCAGGATTCCAAAAAAATTCAAAAGGGAAGGGGTACACCTACTATTCAATTTATTGATGTTACACACAAAAAAATGCATATTTCTCAGAAATTTTGGGTGACAAAAGCCTTTCTAAGTGCCACCATTTTACATGTAGGCATCACCAGGATTCCAAAAAAATTCAAAAGGGGAGGGGGACACCCCCTCCCCTTATACCCCTTCCCAGGACGGCGATTCGTGGCATGGACCAGCATTTGCCTTCTCAATAGTTGGGAGCTATGTAAATGTATGAGCATGAGGATTTACAGTTTAACACCATTGGCAGTAACAGGCTGGTTGTAAGAAATTTATAACCTATGAGAAATAAAATTTCTTGAGAAAGATGATCCCAACTTTGTTTTATAAATATTTTAGAAAATTACACCTGGGAAACCTTTTTTTTAGAAGTAAATTAACATCACCATTGTACACTTTTGTCGCACCAAATTGCATCTGAGGGCATTCAGCAATAGAAAATTTTCCAAAAGGGAGGGTGGCACCCCCTCCCCTTAAAATTGGAGTGCGACAGTCGGAATTTCCGGCCGTCGCACTCTAGTTTATCTAGGCCTATTCATTTATTCATGTGATTGTGCATGACCTAAAAATTGATATTTACCACGTTTTCCTTGCCACTTTGAGAAATTGTATCTCGCGATTCTTATACTCCACCGTACAAAACTTCGTATGATTTTGAATACTCCAAAAAAAAAATGCCTAATAG
>JAIPMN010009721.1:0-18198 GCA_020650975.1 Apostichopus californicus
ATAATGGAGTGGGTTCTAAGTATCTCTTTCAAGACGGAGCCTTAGGAATCACAAATGACTTTGAGTTAGTTAGAATCATGTTTGATCTCTAGAGTAAGGCAAATATGTCACCAAAACAGAACTAGCATTGTTCAATATAGGTGATAAAATTAAAACAAATAAATAAAAATAACAAAACAGCTTGTCATACATCATTCATTTATTAAATAAATACTTCTGCCCCTCAAACTCAATAGAGATGATTTCTCTCCTAAAGCATTTAAAAAAAAAAGGCAAAAGGTATTAACTATTATTTTATTATTAGATATCCTCTTTATAGATTTCAAAATAACCACATTCCTCATAACAAGTCCAGGTTTCTTATTGGAACTATTTTTAATATATCATTCCTATTTTGCTTAAATGAGGCATTCTTAGAAAATAAACTATAGCCTTCATTCAGTAAATAAACAAATACAACTAATATTCAAATCAAAATGATCAAATTTATGAATATATTCAAACCTGAAATTTGTAAAGTAAAAATTACTTTAGCTTCTGATATCAAATATGCATAGTGAATTTTCAATGAAATAGCAAAGAACCAGTAAATCAATAAAGAAGATCCAGGCAGGAACAACAACATCAGCAGCAGTGTAAATGTTTCATCTCAAGATTAGTAGGAATAGTTTAAAGCTGTCACACCCATCTATCTGGCAGGCAGGCAGCAGTCTGGTTATGAGACAGAACGTACGGCTTTCCTTAGGAGTTTAGAATTGGTAGATGAACATTGAAAGTCGTATTCTCGTTTCACACATGTTTTGCATATCAGACCCAAATGAGAAGCACTGGTTGCTATTGACAACCGCTGACTTGACTTCAAACTGACTTGACTTGACTTCAAACTGTCAACAATGTAAATATTACTTGACCATCTCATGTTTTACAATAATTAATATCAAACATTTTATATATGATTAGTTCAAGTTTTATGAATGTATATCTGGTAGCAGAAGAGTTTAGCAATGCCATCATGATATTTTGAGCTGAACAGGTCTATATTTTTCTAAAAAATTATGTACAATTCGTATATATCTGAAACATGATATCGAAAATTAATATTCTTACACAAAAGTTGCATAGTGATGAAATGTCTAACAGTAATGAAAACTGACCAATAAGAAAACTCCACATGAATCACATTTGCACTCACAAATGGACAAGATTATAAGAGCGAAGAAAATAATTTTGTTGAACATCAAAGACCGGTCACTACGATCCACTCCTGGGAGTGAGGAAAGGTGTATATATATTTGGTAAATGTAGCTTACAATAACTATATCTAAAGTTAGGAATGAGATATTGAGGTGGTGTTCGTCAACTAGTTTTTCTCAACCATACAAGTGTCACATTTTCTGTCGCCGGAATATCCTTTGTTCTGGCTTCACAAAGGACATAATTTTAAACCTCAAAATTTTGCCTAAAAAGTTGCATTTTCAGCTGAATTTACCACAATCTGATAGTACCATGCTATGTCGTGAAATCGGCCTATTGAGTTTGAGCAGCAAATTGTTTCCAAAAATACCTGGTATTATCTAAGCTATGATTGCAGTTGATTAAGAAAGAGATTTGTAAGTATGAAGTTAATCAACCCTTTTCTTAGCAGGTTGTTGCATTCACAAGATATTTTTTGGTTGTAGCTTTTGAGTTTCAGCAGAGGGTATCAAACCAATCACAAGGATTCTTCTTCCCTTTAGCATGGAATCAAAAAAGGTCTGTTTGAAAACCTTTTTTTTCCAAATCTAATCATATATTTACTATTTTTGACTTGCCATCCAAAAATTTCATTTGTAATTTCTACAATTACTACAAAGAGAAACTGATAAAAATCAGATGCTTTTACTCGAAAACAAAGTTGTTACTCGACAACAAATTTTCAAATTCATAGTGTCAAAGACTATTTTGTTTAAACTTTGCAACTAAATGTGAAGCTTTCACTAGTTAATAACAACTTGTCTTCAAAAAAGAAAGCATTGCTCCTTTCACTACTTACCTAAGGCCTGTTTGACTATTTGACTTTTCCTGTTCTTTAACAGGAATAGCTTTATTGTTATACTAAATGATTATTCCTGTTAAGGACTCACTTTTTAATTTTATTATTTACCCAGATCAAACTTACAGGAAATGATTATCATTTTCTAGCCAGGAGAAAATTAGTGTTTCACATCTGAAATGGAATTCCAACGACAATAAAATAAAAACTGGAAGTTGATTTGCTTCCACAGATTAAAATAATCTTTTACATTGATGTTTAACTTTAATTTTGACATAATTCCAAACTGAAATTTGTATGAAAAGTTTCATTTCAAATACTGAGAAGACAAAACGGTCCACATTTTGTTGGGCAGATGTTATCTTGTCTACAATAACAGAAATAGAATTGAAAATATTTCCAAAATTGGTGACCATAAACAAACAGCTGACTTGTGTGAAAGCGATACGATATTCATCCACCCCAATATGCCTGTGCCTACTTTGTAGTTTCACAAAGACACTTGATTCCACTTGCTCACCAACAGCAGTGTGTCAGAGACACTTTATCCCCATCTATTACACTAGCACAAACTAGTTATTTACTCAACTTTCTTCCTGTACTTTGTCTAGTCAAAGTAGTGTGCCAGAGACACTTTATCCCCATCTGTTACACTAGCACACACTAGTTATTTACTCAACTTTCTTCCTGTACTTTGTCTAGTCGAAGCAGTGTGCCAGAGACACTTTATCCCCATCTATTACACTAGCACAAACTAGTTATTTTCTCAACTTTCTTCCAGTACTTTGTCTAGTCAAAGCAGTGTGCCGGAGACATTTTATCCCCACCTGTTACACTAGCAACACTAGTTATTTTCTCAACTTTCTTCCAGTACTTTGTCTAGTCAAAGCAGTGTGCCAGAGACACTTTATCCTCATCTGTTACACGAGCAAAACTAGTTATATTCTCAACATCTTCCAGTAATTTGTCTAGTCAAAGCAGTGTGCCGGAGACACTTTATCCCCATCTGTTACACTAGCAACACTAGTTATTTTCTCAACTTTCTTTCTGTACTTTGTCTAGTCAATGTAGTGTGCCAGAGACACTTTATCCCCATCTGTTACACTAGGAACACTAGTTATTTTCTCAACTTTCTTCCTGTACTTTGTCTAGTCAAAGCAGTGTGCCAGAGACACTTTATCCCCATCTGTTACACTAGCAACACTAGTTATTTTCTCGACTTGCTTCCTGTACTTTGTCTAGTCAACGTAGTGTGCCAGAGACACTTTATCTCCATCTGTTACACTAGCAACACTAGTTATTTTCTCAACTTTCTTCCTGTACTTTGTCTAGTCAACATAGTGTGCCAGAGACACTTTATCCTCATCTGTTACACTAGGAACACTAGCTATTTTCTCAACTTTCTTCCTGTACTTTGTCTTCATCACAATTTGAGATCATAGTTGCATATGAAGTAAAACTGCTACAGCTGACTTTATCGAAAGCCAATTACTGAAGCATTTAACTGTAAAGAGTTGTCTTGCATTGAACAACTAACAGTATTTGCACAGAATGTTAACACTGTGGCAAGTGCAATGTAACTGCTTCATTAACATAACAATTCTTTCAAGGACTTGTGACTTTCCTTGCTCTGAGATCTGTAAAACTGGTGGCAAAGCCTTCCTTTACGTTGATACAACTTCCTCATATGGCGGGGGTGGAGTGTTAGGTCGCAATGTCGCTCCCTCCTCTGGACGATCTATATTCTCAAGTTCACCTGATAGCGGTTGTTCCTCGGCTGGCAAAGCTTCATATGCGGGAGGCTGATCTATGACAGGCAGCATGGTCTCGATAGGACAGTCTAGGTCGGCGATTGCTTGACTTAAGTGAAATGCATCTTGGTAACGGTTTGACCAGTGGCTGAGGTCATTGCGTACTCTTACGTTAGGTGTTGAGGTAGGTTCAGGATGTTTACAACAACATTTATCAAGTACAAGGCAAGAGAGGTACGAAACAAAAGTTAAACAGAGGATTCCACCGAATGAAGACACTAGAGCGATGATGATAACAGCCCCGGAGGAAAAAGACACCACTGTCCAAAAAAAATAAAGAAAAAGAGAAACATTTTAGTTCACATAACATATATATCTTATACAGATAATGTTGGCTGACAGTTACTCATGTTAATTTACACATATTTTGCTGCCCCCCTCCCCCCCCCCCCGCCTCTCCAATAAAAAGTATTCATGATACTTGAAATAGCATAATGTATACACACAACATTGTTTCCTAAAACTATCAAACTTTTTATCTTGACAAGAATTCTACATAGTTTATCGAAACTGATGTGATATAAACCCTGTTTAGTCTGTAGAAGATAACTAATATGTAATTCCTTCAAATTACTAACACAAACATTACATCATAATCCTTCCACTAAGTATTTTATGTCACAGTAGAACAATAGTACTTTTATCTCCACAGTCTCTCTCTTCGCTACACCAGAGAAAGACCTTAATTATCCTTATGTGTGGATCCAATCCCTACACAGCACTGTATTCCAAGAAAGGAACCTTGAGTGATGTCATATGTGTTATTATTTCCTGATAATCAGTAAACTTATTTATATAGTGCGACGATCTCAATGCGCTTTACAAGAAACAAAATGAGTACAAAAATATACAGCATAGTAGGACAAAAACTTAAAGAAACATGAAAGGATCCAAAAAAAATTACAAGCTCCAATGAGGGTAGCATGTGAGTTAGTGAGTTTTTAAGATGCTTTTAAAATTGTCCATGGTAGGGGCATTCCTAGTGTGGATGGGAAGAATGTTCCAGAGTTGTTTGGGTGTCGCAAACTGAAAAGATTGCTCACCCTACGTCTTAAGTAGTTGCCCAACCTCTGTTTACTGAGAAAGGGTAAACCTTGGGACAGAATATGATGATATGTGATGCTGATGATGATGATATTATTAAAATAATGTAGTTTTGGTTACTATGTTTGAGTCCTACAATGGAACAGAAAAGGGTAGGACAAACCTTGACCAGGCTTCACTGTGTTAGGTTCCCAGAAAGTATCTGTGATGTTATCTTCAGAGTATTGTAAACAGGAAACCCCTGCATCTTCTTTGTGATTACAGTCACTGTTCTTAAAGCCCTTGTGTTTGCAGTGACCCAGGTTAGTCTCGGTGCCTATGCAGTCAACATCATCCAGCAAAATTACTCCTGACCCTGGGCCAAACATGGCATAGTTATGAGCGCTCTTTGCTCCCGGAAAGCCAAGCTGACGGCAAACCACCTCTGCGTCTTGAAGGTCCCACATGTCATCGCAAACGGTGGACCAATCTTCTCCCTGTTGGCGGACTTCGACACGACCTTCAAAGATTGAAGAGGAACCCCTTAACCTTACATCTAAATCTGGTTGGAAGTGAAGAGAAAAGTCAGAATTCAGAAGAAAGAAAAAAATGTTATAGAAAAACAAGTAATAAACATTAATTACATATAACAATTTCACACATCATTTCCAAAGTGATTCATTTCATGGATACTTGCAAAACAGTTGGTTTAATTAGCTATATATATTTTTGACTCATACCCTTCATACCAGCTTAAGGATTCAGTGTTCTGTAAGCAATTTCTGGGTTTAGCTTTTTGTTGTCAACAACCAAGAAAAAAGTTACCTTCTTTAGAACTGATTTTGTCTTTTGTAAACGGATCCCCGCAACAAAGAGCCGCTGTTCGTGCTGGGTGGCATTCTCTTGGAAAAATCTCCCTCATCGAACACTGCAAAAAGTTGTCTTCATTTCCTAAACATCCTACATCCGCAAATCTGATCTGATGATATCCGAGTGAATCGTCAAAGAACCGCACAGCGCCCTCTGTCGAATATCCCATTTGTGTGCATATAGTTTCGACGTCCACCAAGTTCCATGAACTATCCGCACAAACGGTCCACCAAATATTATCGTACTTGACCTTTATAATTCCCCCATATCTGCACCAACCGAACTTTATTGGTCTTTCAAATAGTAGGAAATCAGCTGAAAGAAGTCAGAGAAAGAAAGGTCATCGTGAATGTAAAGTAATGTCGGACCAAGAATAAAAGATCTAAAAATTATGTACAGCACGTTCACCTCTCCCAAGTACACTTAGAAATGATCCGAGGGGATTCCCTTGACATAATTATCAGACCTGGTTCCAGACGCCACAGATTATGTACAAGAATCAGCTTCACAGTCAGTGAGAAGTTATTGTTTATTACGGCCGACCAAAAGGATCGATTTATTACGTCTGATCAAGAAATGATACTATTAATGATATACCCAAGTACAATGATGGATTTGATCAAACCCAAATGAAATGACTTTCACTGTTTAGATCTTTGTCTTAATTTGGAGATCTCCTCAATCAGATACTACTCATTTTTCTTGTCAATTAAATGACTTCATAGAGTGGAACACAAGTAAGCCATCACTCTGCAGATTTGATATTCACTAAACAACAGATTTGTTTACATTATTTCACTGTGACAAAAATTGGGTACAAAATAGCTAGAAAATATCATAAAGCATCATGCTTTTCTAAACCATTGTTTGTTGCTATGATTTAACAACATATCTGGCAATTATATGAAAATTCTATAGTCTCTTTAATGTCAATTCCTTTTTGCACTTCTCCCAGTTTCCCTGTATCTTCTGCCTGCACAGGCAAATGGTTTGAAATACAGTGTAAATCAAACACCATACTACCATTGAGTTTGCCACAGACCTCTATCATAGGGAATACTGCATACTGTATAACGGCTAACAATTAACAGGTTTACTGTATATTCTAAAGTAACGTAAAGTGTCACCTACTTATGAATCTCAGTATTTCCAAGGTGTCAAACACCGACCAGGTTATCTAACTAATATGTACAAATATTACCCCAGATTGGCCTATATCTTTTTTTTTCAAGTTCCTTTAAAAAACGTTAGCACTTATTACCATTGTTCTTGTGACATGACCTGGTGAAAATCATAGCATTTCATCTGGTAACGAGACAGAAACACAAAGACCAATTTCAATCAAATTCAATATGTTTTGAAGTTTCATTGAACTGTCTTACATTTGACCTATAGCCAAGCAGTATATTGTTTTCATGATGCATCGTTACAGATCAATTACCTCGGCTTTAGCTTGGCAGAACTCAACAAATATTCAAGAAATCCAGTCATCTGGCTGACACGTCTGCACAAGAACAATTGACTACCCACTCACGTTCAAATACATTTTGGCATTAAATATCACAGTAACCTACTCACAGAAGGAGAGCCATTACCATATTGTTTTAGCAGTGGTGCCTTTCTAATCTTAATTGCTACATAGATTGTACTTTACCCTTGGGACCACATATCATTTCAAACAATTAAGCAGTAACGAGTATGTGGAGCAAGCAATCTTTTATCTGTATAACGCTAACAGTATGACTGTAGCCATAGAATAAATTACCAGATTTTGACCTTGACAAAGAGAAAGCTGTAGTACTCATTAAGGGGAACCTACTGCACTGTACCACCTAAATATGAACTTCACCACTACTGTACTTGTTGAGTAAGTGTGTTAACATGTAACATACCCACAGTTAGGTCAATGTACATCAGACCAAGTAGGTTAAAGGAATGTCTGGTGGAAGATTTTGATACATTGTCCTTGTAGTTATTATTTTTCTCTTTCTAGCCATGTAAAAATTGTCCCCATTCGACGTTTTCTTCTTGTAGAAATCTGGTTTTCAAATTCACCAGTTTCTCACCAAAAGTACCGTTTGCTCGAACGCTTCAATATGGTGATTGACGTAGTGCTTGCAGATAGGGAAAACAGGCGACTTGAAGTTAGCACTCCCAATTCCGCAGCAAATAAACTCACGTGTAAGCACATTGGATTGCCTCATATATAACGTACATACTCGCAAACGTATATACTACGATGCTCAGTTGGTGTACTTCAATAGCGTTGCACATAGTACACTCACACTCAAACCACAGTTCATTAACTGTTCTTCGAAATCGCTGAAATAAAATTCACGGATCAAATTAACAGTAAAAGGAAACTTGAAAAGTATTCGTTAAACCGAAAGATGAAACTTGGCGGAATCGATGTCATCGCAGAACTGTCCGATTGTAAACGTTTGAGTAGCCCATACACGCGAACATTCTTCGCGCTGGAGCTGGATAGCGCGATGTATAAACAACGAAGAGCCTGCTGTTAAAACTTATCTTGTGTTACACAAAGACCAGGAAACCACCGATCTACTACATATATGGCGGCTTAAGGAGTTCTTTAAATCATATCTAATTTATAAGAAATTTCACCGGAAATTATTGAAGAAATTGATCGAATCGTTGTCAGAGCAGAATGTAGCACTGAGAAGCTTAGGCTTCGCAGAACTGTCCGATTGTCAACGTTTGAGTATAGCCTACGTGCGAACATTTTTCGCGTTGGAGCTGGATAGCGCGATGTATAGCCTGGACAACTCAGAGTCTGCTGTTAAAATTTACCTTGTGTTACACAAAGACCACGGAACCACCGATCTAGTTCATGGCGGCTTAAGGAGTTTTTGAAAACATATCTAATTTTTAAGAAATTTCACCGGAAATTAAGGAAGAAATTTATCTGTATACAAACGCTGTTTTTGTTGTGATTACCGTATAGGTACTGTGCGGAGGGTGGGTTATGTCACAATCTGCAATAGCATAGCTGACGTCACGTTTTGTACTGTTCAAATCATATTTGAAATGTCTATCCTTAACGATTAAAAAATCGTTTCTCTGTCAAACGCAACATTAGCGTTCTCATACTTTGACAACATGTTTGGAAAATTATTTACTATTTTTTAAGGTAACTTCTTTGGGCCACCAGACAATCCTTTTAACCATTGTCCCAAAATATCCCTAAAAAGCCCTACCTAGTGAACTAATGTTTTATTTTGTATATTTGCAGTTATTATTTATTTATTTTTTAATGCTTGGAAGGGGATGAAATAAATTATCGATGGTGTAAATATCAGGCGGATTAGTATGTACAATGTAGAAAAAGACAAGTTTACATGTTCATGAGTCTATTAGCCTCTTGACAATCTAAAATTGTCTTTTTTCTTTGTGACAGGTGTTGGTGTAATATGGTACATTGTAAACATTGCTGGTATGCAGTGTAGCCTTAAAGCAAATGAGTCACTTTCCAATGTTAATTACATACAAAGGATAAATTTCAGAGCTTTGATATAAACTGCCCTCTCCAACAATATTGACTTATCAGGTGCTTTATTAGCTCTCAAAGGCTTGCCACTTGATTGACTCAGACTAAATATACAGACATAACAGTAGTTTTAGCATTGAACTGTAATCTCAAGGTCTGCATGGACTACAATGAAGTCTATCAAACAGTTAACTGTACACTATATACTTCAGTTACCATAGTACTGCAATATTTGTACAATATGTCAAGGTTGCTAAAGAGAGCACCCATCATGGTCACGTTGTAGTTTCAGCACAACTTTCTAAAAAGTTATTTCCAGTAGTTTTAAACCCTTGGCTGGATATTCTTAATTTGGTCATGAAGCTCTCAAAATCACAACACAGTTTTTTAGCAAGTCTAGAGCTGTTTTGGAAATTTGCTTTGTTCATACAGTATAACTTGGAGATCACCTTGTGTTTCGGCCGTCGCTATGGTAAAAATACTAAAAAAAACATAAAAGGTTGACCAAGACAGCCCTTTAACGATGCTTTTGTTTTTGTTTAATACTTCACTTTAGAGCAGTGGTTTGAATTTGTAAGACATTTTTTACGAACATATGAGTATTTCTTAAAATATGATTGCAATTATCCAAACCAAGAACTCATTCCGTGCTTTTTTGCACCGAATGGATACACAGTTTGTGTGAGTAATTAATGAATTCAATCCTCAATATTTCATTGGTCGGACACTTTCCATAAAGTAGTAGCATAAAAAAATATGTAAAAGCAAGTTTCCAAATTTCCAAATTATTGATATTAGTAAATTACTAAACAAAACTAAAGAGTTCCATTGTTATGGGTATAAAATATTTATCACTTTTAACTCTGAAAGCTGCTGTAAAAGCATCCATTTGCAATTTATTGTTGGAACTATTCTGAAGGTTAAATTTAAAAGAAATGAAATCTATGACAATATTTAACAAACTGTCCCCTACATACAAGTTAATTTGTTTTCCTATATGTGTGAAGCATTTAGATATTAAACTGTTATAAATATATATATCACAGTTGACTTCTTTTAACCGTTCACTCAATTTCCTAAAATTGAATGATTTGATTCAATGCAATGTAGCTGAATTAACAGTTTTGAATTCCTTTTCATTTGTTTTCAAGTGGCTGATTAAAACATCCCTGAGGGCAGGAAACCAACAGAGGCCACCAAAGCCATTGTCCTTATTCTTTCCTTAAGTCACCCTTGGGACTTTACAGAACAGTCATAACTACCAATCCTTCGTCTTCCTGCAAAAAGGGAAGTATTGACTATAATCCAATTAGATAACAACACCATTGTCTATTTGTCTACAAGATAACAAACAATGTTGTCTCTTGTAACCCAAAATAATTTTCTGTTCTGCTACCTTTGTAAGTCAGTAACTGAAATTTCAAGTGGTTAAAATTCTGAATTGTGTTGCTACGGTGTCAAATTTATTCGATGAAGTACAGCTTTTCTTTGACTCTCCTAACACAGACTTGTGAACACTTCTCAGAATTGCATGCTCAGCAACCAGGCCAATTTTGGTTTTGTTTTCGTAAAGCTGCATTTTGAGTTATATTTAACAAAACCTTATCGTTACTTGAAGGTTAAGGATAGCTTAAAGGAAACTGATAAACAAAATCTGTGACTTAGTCCATTTGTTTCGCGCCATGAATGCTGAAGTAATGAAAAATGGTTGGCCAAGTTGGAGGAAAAAATTGCACTTAATTCTTTGGGAAACACATTTCTGTTTAAGTTTACACTCTACTAATTAGGCAACCAAATTGTAATAACTACATAGATCTATTCGTTTACATTGAAGAGCTTCCAATTCTCAGGGAACATGGCATATTTCTAAGGATTTTACTGGTTGTCCCTCAGACAACCAGGTCCAGTCGGAACAGCAATAAAATGTAGCAAAATAACAACGAACCACCAACACGTATGTACACTGTAGGAGAGATGTGTGGGTTATGTGAAGAAAACACCTGCTTTGGGGCCAGTAAATCTCCCACTCGGGTGGATCATAGGCCTATGACTGTCTTTTTGTGTGCTTTATTTCAGTATCTCTATATATTGACGGAGGGTGACACCAATATATCATTTTACCTATTTGGGGGTAGGTATAGGTACGGTGCAATCTGAATTCAATGTAAACCACTAGTCGTCTGCAGGAGGATCAACCAAGTACGTCTTTGGTTCTCAGAACAGAAATTTGGTTGTCTCGGACTAACTGTTGAAAATTTGCCCTAAGGGAACATCACATGGTTTCATAAAGTTAACAAACTGTTGTGATTTAATGAAATATGATGCTCACAGTACTACTTCACTCACCAGAAAACTGAGAAGCAGTTTTTGCGCAAACTACCCCAGCATCTTCTGGATGGAAGCAGTTACTTGATCGCAGGCCTGCATGTTGGCATTCTGCCAAGTTTTCCTCTAAACCATGACATTTCACATCGTCCATTAGGATGGTGCCCGTTCCTGGGCCAAACGACGCCACGCTGGTGGCCTCCAGGGCGTAAGGATACCCAAGCTGACGGCAAACCACGTAGGCATCATGGATGTCCCAGTAGTCATCACATACTGTGCCCCACTCTTCACCATGGAAAGCCTCCACTCGTCCTTCATTCGGCCCACTGCCCCCAACTAGACGTAGACTCACAAAGTTTTCTGTAGGGAAGGAACGATTCGTTTGGAGGCGGCTCTGATACGTTGTAACAGAAAAGATACATGCATAGCTATTTCAAGAGGTATATGAATGCCCCAAACAAGGGCTCCTCAATAGGCAGGCCCTCGGGCCAAATCTGGACCATGTAAGATATCAATCAGGCCTGTGCAAGGCATCAGTCCAGAAACTTGCACTACTCATGTATACAGAGACCATAGGCCTGATCACCCTACCCAGAACTAACACATTGCTCAATCTAGGTACAGTGTGACAAGCTAAGAACCTTCGATTCTGTCTGGTCCATTACCTCTACCAATGATTTTTTCTGGCCTTATTATACAATAAATTGAAATCACCTTCTGTAAAAAAAACTGGTGAAAAGTTCAGTTCACTTGTGCTAGCAATACTTCAATGTTTGATTGCCATTGTAAATACTCCTTAATTCCCTTAGACAATTAATTATCAAAATGTGGCATCAATGACGCAAACTCAACAGAGAACTCAAGACGAGACTTGTGCATATACCGAAATCAACCATTAGAAAAGTATATTCAATTGAACTTCTGAGAAAATTGGCTAGTCTATTTTGATTTCCAAACATCTATCCATAATTCTAACTATTTGTACTGTTCTCATGCACTTATTTGTTCAAAATTTCTGAACTTTCTCTGTTCAGATGTGAGCATACAGATTTTCATCGTCATCTTCAACAAAAGTGTGTATTGTATTTGTATGTGTAAGTGTATTTGTATGTATTTGTATGTAAAAGTAGAAATATTACTCTGAAGAAAATGTATTTTTTTGGTTCAAATTTCCTGCTCTTTTGAAGTACCTTGCTTCTTTTTTTTGGGGGGGGAGGGGGGTGTGGGTTCTTTTTAATTCTTTGTGACAGAGGGTTAGAGGAGTATTTTCTTTTTAATTTTTTTAAGTAATACAAGTTTATTTATCTGGCTTGACCTGCAGAAACATTGATTTTGAAGACATACGTCTGAGTCCTGCCATAGTTGAAGTTAATCTTGTTTCCTCTCTCAACACCTATATCACTTCCTCATTTCTATTAACCTTATCTATTTGTTTATTGTACTCACCATATAGTTGTTCTGAATTCCAACAATTGACCACCAAGTCGGTGTAATGACTGCAATCGTTATTTAAGGCATCTAAGCTGAAAACACAAGAACTGAGGCTATTCGACGAGGAAGAATCACAGACAAAAGATCCAGGCAAGATAGGATCTGTCGATGCTACGTTACGAATGTACGACTCTACAGATAATCCTCTTTGAAAGCCCATCTCATGGCAAACCACATCGGCAATGACTGTTTGGTTTACGTTGAATTTGCATATAGTATACCAAGTTCCATTGGTGAAAATTTGAGGCCTTCCTTCCCATGGATGGATGCCACCTGTTAGTTTTAATTTGTAACCTGGAATAAAATATTTAAAAATTCAAATCAAATGCAAAACGCTAAGGAACAAACTAGAAATTAAGACGTAATGCCTTGTTCACATTTGAGAACGCATCTGATCCAACAAGGGCGATCAACTCTGTAGTGTGAACCATGGCGTACTCATGATCAGACCCTGCAATTGTGATCACCACGTCTCTCGATAGAGATTAAATGTAATCCATACTCCACAGGTCTCTCCCTGATTAATACTTTCTGCCCGCGCTCCCTACCCCCCTTCCCCCCCCCCCCCCACACACACACACACAAATCCTGCGCTGTTTTCATGTAGCAGTAAAATCATAACATTTGGTCAGAGCAGAAAACAAAATTTACTCACCTGTCAACTTTATTGATTTGGATTTATTGCACAACAAAAGATGAAAGGTCCAAGTAAGAATCAGTCTGAGGGGCAAATTACCCCCCAAAAAAGCCCTCTTGGTCACTGTGGATGATGACATCTTGGTGAACTTCATCTTTTTCAAACCCCTTGTTCCAATTTATCTCTGAATTAGCTGCGCAAATGTCACAAGCGACATTGGCATGGACTTCATTTTTAACTCTTACCGCCTCAGCAATTGATAAATTTTGGAATCTGTATAAAACAAACTGTTGAAAAAAGAACAAGAAAAAAAAATTTACCAAAAGAGATGACATTAAAGCAGCATTCCTCAATTTGAGTTGATCTGTACATATAAATAACTACTGTAAGATGGTAACCAGAAACCAAGAAGGCTTTTGTGATTCCTTGCCACACTTTTGCATGCAGGGTTTTTATCCTCTGGGAATGAACTAGAAACCAGCATTTTAAAAGTCAGTTTCTAAGGGCAATACATTACTGCCACATTATGAGGTGAAAGTTTTATCAGGGAGAGAGAGAGCTAGTAGAAGCTCCCTGGTGAATATCCTCTATCTAGTAAATACATAAATTAACTCAAGTGGGTGCACAATCAGTGTGGCCATTTTGACTTGTCACCTCTCTGACCTCTGACCTCTGGACATAGTACAGTGTACCTTAAATCACTTCTTAAAAGTAGCAATTGTCACAGTTGTAACTGAAGGGACCTAGCAGTACTTAGTAACTGCACAGTAGGTTAATAAACTATGTTTTAATGTACTAGAATCTTTTCAAAGTATTTTAGTAAATCAAATCAGATTTCAGGTTTAAGACTTACAAAATTTAATAAGCATTGTACCAACACAAAACTGAACTACATATTCCAGCAAGTAGAAGTTAGAGCTCTCGCATTCTTTAAGATGGATCCACATACCACATATGAAATTCATTTCAAGTGTTTCTTTCTTGGCTTTCATACTGAGCTTAAACGACTTTTGACCTCCACATACCAAGTATGAAGTTCATTCAAGCTTTACTTTTGGATTTATTGTAAGGTTTTCAGACTTTGACCTCTGGTACCTCAAAAGACCTTTGACCTCAGTAGAAAACTATTGGGTTGTTGTACTCAATAAGGGGATCCATATTTTCAGTTTGACCACATACACGTTTACTTTTGGAGTTACCTTGTTTACAAGGTTTTTAGAACATGATCTTTGTTGGTCTCAAATGCCCTTGAACTCTGCAGGGAATATATCCTTCCTCTACGCTATGTAAGGTGCAGCCACTTACCAAATAAGAAGTTCACCCACCATAAGGATTTTGAGTTATGTATACAAGTCAAGGTGTCACACACATGTATGCAAGTACCATAACAAAGATTCCTTTTGCCTTTGATAAGGTAAAAAATTAATTATCCAGTCCAAAGTAAATTTTAAGAGAGGTTGAGTACAAAATTTCACAGCTATACTGAATGAGTAAAGACAGGAACTGACATTCACCTGGTACTGACTGTATTCACAGCCTTGACAATACTTTACTGTGGATTGCATTGTGATCTGTACATCAGTTTATTGCAATAAATGCCTCGTTACAGTACATTTGTTCTAGGAAGTGGATATCCCCAATACCTGTATGTCAGAAACACCAATGCAATATACATAGATGAAAATCATCAACCAAATGTGACTCTGGTTCAAAACAAACTGTAACTAAAAACAGACAAAATAACTGGTAAATCTGATAAATAAAATAGTCTGGTACTGTACTGTGTATTGCACAAAACCAGTTTTGTAGTAGGTCGGTTCATAGTCTTACTCATATTCTAGCGTAGCTATGTACCTGTACTTCTCACACTCATGCTGTTGTTTTTAATTTGTATTTGCTCTTTTTTGTTCTTCTAAAATTGTTTACAGTTTTGTTGCTAAATCCTAAGTTACATCTAAGGATGGTTCTTACAATTATGGTTGCTATTGGTGTTCCATGATTGAGACATGAATGTAGAAAACAACAAACAGATGTGATATGTTTAATGTCTGTGAACAACCATCAACCTGGCATCATCTACTCAAACCCTTCCTCACTCATAGATCTCGCCTCTAATCTCCCCATCGCAACAAACACAATTTACAACAAAATTCTTCCGGTAGAATCTTTCCAGCATTTTGGAAAAGGAAAAAATTAATGCAATATATGCCTTTGGTCGCTTCTCGGTTTTTATTTGTTTTTCTGTTTTCGTTTAAACTTGAAACAGATAAAAAGTTTCCCCTGCGCAAATAAATAAATCATAGTTGTACCAAATTTGCTTACACAAACTTCTACTCAGGTATAAAGACCTTTTTGGAAATCCAAAAAGGTGAACCGTACTAAGTGGATCAACATATGCAATTATGCATATTGATCAATATTTAAGGTGGTTCAGTTGCTCGTAATCTCTTACTACCACTTTGAATATATACCTGAATAATTGACCTCTATTCAACCTGAATTCCTTCCACAAAAATTGTTTCTTTAGTTTTCACTTCTTTGTCTTTCTTGTGTCACAGAGCAATCTTTGAAACTCTTATATCTGAAGAAGAGGGCCTTCTTTGTAAACAATAGTTTTTTTTCTAGGGATAATGTACTGTAAGTAATCTGTAAAGCTATCTGAAACACCAAGGTTACATTACTTAATGATGCCTCTTACAGAAACAGCATTCCGTCTTCTATAAATCCGTGGAGTAAACTAGCTACTTATGATTTTACTTTGATATGGACTTAACCTATCATCTCCAATGATGAATATCCTAAGATTAATTGAGAAAGCTTTCTACAAAGAAGTTGTAACTTAAACGGAAATAGCCATTAAATGTGTCCTACTAAATCCCTTTCTTTTAGCGTAAATTTCTACATGGACTTACAGTGAATAATCTCATGATCAGAGTTAAAGACCTTTCTTGTCACGAAAGCAATCACAGGGACTTGTTTAAATCCCTGTAGATGCAAATCATGCAACACTTAGGAGTTAAATAGCCAAAAGGTATTATTCTGAGAAAAAAGTCAGAATATATCCCAGATTCGAAACGGGCATGGTAACGAAATCTCTGATGTAATTTAATGGTATGCGGAACTTAATAATTGTCTTCCCTGAAGTTCCATAATCTCTTCAGGCTGTGAATCCTTGAAGCCATTATCCTTCAACTTGAGGTACAGTAGCACTGGTTTTATAAATCATGTACAGGTGTCACACTGTCACATTAATGGTGACACATTGGCCTGTCCATTTATCAGTATCACAAAATTGTTCAATGTTAAAGACGTCACGACTCTTAAAGGTATTTAAATTTATTACCAAACTTCTGCAGCTGGTGGGTAGATTTTCCAGTTGGATCTTGAGAATTGATGGTTTTTGTAGTAAGTCAGTCGAATAGTAAACATGTACAGTAGTTTGGACTACATTGCACAGTTTACATTGAATCTGATTAGTTGAGGAAAGTAATCAATTAGGTAAAGAATTACACCACAAATAATGACACAAGATAAGGTGGGGGTATGTGGTACAAGTCATGACATGCAATTTACATCCAGGGATGTGCCCACGCTGGGCGGCACCACCCAGCACTAAAAATTACCGCCCAGCACTGTCTTAAATATCGTGAATCCTGCCCAGCACTATTTTCATCTAAAATCCCGACATTCCTAACAATAAATTTCACTAAAAATTTTTTATAAAAATGTAAATTGTTAGCAAAACTACTGTATGTGCTAAAAAAGCTACACAAGTGCCAGCATTTGGCATCTGAGCACCTTCAAAAAAATAATAAGGTCGAATAATGTCTCAAAGGGGAGGGGGACACCCCTCCCCCTTAGACCCCTCCCCCAAGACGGCAATCAGCATACCTGGCACTCAGGAGATCCTGGGCACATCTCTGGACATCCCATACATTATAACCATCTAACTTACAATTATTATTGTATGAAATTATGCAGGCAAGATCTATTAAAATATAAGCCAAAGTTTGGCTTAAGCAATTGGGTGGAATGTCTATTGTCTGAGAATTAATTTCCAATTTATTCCATCATACAAGCCGTATTTTACATAATTGCAAAGACTTCAGTAGCTTGTAAACAGTACTTTTCGACCTTGCAAGAAGCATTGACTATATGACCTTGCAACATGTGAAAATGGGTGACAATACTGTAGAACTCAGCCTCGTTCACATTTGAGAATGCAAGGGGGACCTGATACCCTGCACAGACGATCAACATTGTAGTGTTGATCCCGCAAGGGCAATCAAGATTGTGGTGTGAATTGGTTCACTGTGAACACCCTGGACATAATCAAGCAAGTAGCAACCCAAGATCTATGCTTACTCTGGCATAAACACAAACTTCCGCGAGTCTAAAGGAGGGAACAATTTACTAACTATAATTTAGCAATTGATTTGTAAACAATCGTCTTGACCCTTCTTCATGCTTTCGTCATCAGCTTAAGTTGAATGTTGATCCG
>JAIPMN010009722.1:0-17757 GCA_020650975.1 Apostichopus californicus
AGAAATTCTCTGGTAGTGAAAAATGATTTCTGAGTTTGTTTCTGATCACTCCCAGAGACATGGTAAGCCCATGCAGGGTACACAGCACAAACATTGCAGCTACAGAAATGAGCATGCGGTATGCCCACATCCACAGTATAGTAGTACCATAGAATTCTATTAGTAGTACCAAAGATATTTCCGAAGGTGGATTATCTTTGGTAGAACTCATACACGTTGTTCTCCAGCTAGCTTGTCATACGTGCGTGCGGTCATGAGGAAGATGGCAAGCGTGGTCGCGGCCACGAGGGTCTGTACTCTGTCGTGTACGAAGTATATACATTACTGTGCGTAACCATTAGTGCATAACTCTACGTACAGCTAAATATAGGATTTTCCTCTCGTTACGGAACGTACCAAAATGTGATTTATTTCTTATGCTGTTTCTAATATGAATTGGGGAGGGGGGGGGGCGATACCAAAAGCTACAATATAATTTTCAGGGCGGTTTTTTTATTTTAGAGAATAGTAATTTGTTGGAAGTGTTGAACACCTACGGTAAATATGCCAGTCGCCCGTCGGACAACCTGAGCAGGGTTTTAGGTTGTCAGACATAATTTTTGGTTGTCTAGGACGATCACACGACCGTTAAATTTGAGCCCTGGCTAGTTATTCTTATTACGGCTTTCCAACAAGCTTATTTGAAGGTTAGCTCTACACATCCCCGTACAAGTCAAGTAACCACTTACTGCTGCCACATCGTTCATTCACTTTGGTTACTTTCTTTCCTTGCTAATAGGTCAAAAAGATCAAGGTAGGCCAACGTCTGTCACCAAAAAGGTACAAAAACAGCCTACCGAGGCATTGACCGAAGACTTGGTAAAAGATATATTAAAATCTCAAGGTTACCCAATGAGCTGGACAGAATTCAAGAAGAAATTTTTATCACTTGATGAGAACCCCGGTAACACCGTTGAAGAGTTTATGAAACAGTATTCTAGCAAAGTGGCAAAGTCACTCTGCATGTCCAAAGATTTTGTTGCACTGAACACTCCATTTCACAGGAATAGACTAAAACTTCAATTAATTTTGGAAAATCGTAGCAGATCTAACAAACCTTCAAAAATAAGTTTAATGGAGCTCAGAGAACAATTTGCAGAAATCGCTTCAGACCACGAAATTGTGGAAACTGTGCACAACTGTCCAAGTTTGCAGGAGTTCCTCTGGAAATTTCCAAAAGTATTTGTCGTCAAGAAAGACTTTGTCACACAAGGTGCAAGTGCATTGAAGTTTTCGTCATTCTTTGGAAAAGAAAAAGAAGGAGCCAAGCCATCTGTAATGAACAAATTAAACTACTTTGTAAACATTTGTGGTGATTACTGTGACATAAGCTATGCCTGCAAGTTTTTGCAGACACACCTCTCCCTCAAAGAAGAATTAGAATTGGTTAGTTCTGATGACAAAGTTTTCGATCTCATCAAGGCATCCCAGGGTGGAAAGATGGACGATGATGTTGGTGGCCAAAGTAATACAAAGAGCAACAATGAAGTCCAAATAGGTAAAGTTTGATTTGGATGAAATTATTATTTTTATTAAGGTATAATTTAGTCATTTTGATTTTACAGTGTTTTCGTTACAGTTTGTCACGCTGAAGATTCGGTCCGTTTAATGAATCTATGAAAATGGTTGCAATGAGAAAGCAGAATTCAATGCCAGACAATATTATGGGAAATTCTCGAATAGATGTCTGCATAACAAAGATATTTTGTCAGAAGATTCGTAGCCTTTAGGAACAACACAAAAAGTGTAAAGCAATGACATTAAAGAGAGATTTCATTGACTGACTCATCTAACATAGCCCTGAAATACATTCAAAAACAATAGAACCTACAACATTACTGGTTAGATATGATGGTTAGGATATTAGATGGTTAGGAAAAGTAGCTTGGGAGTATCATGCATTGTAATTAGTTGCTTAATACATAGGACCACAAAAGCTGCTTAAAATCATGCTAGCTTACCCAAATCATGTATGTATGATCATCTTTGTGAAGTAATGTTCTGCAAACATGCATTTCAGTGTGCACCATGGCAAGCATCATATGTTTCTGCGCTTCCTGCAACACAGATGAAGAAATTGTAAACACGTCTTTGAAACTTGACAGCTTACTAATTCTGTGAAATATTGTAAAATTGTTTTGGTTTCTCACGATTATCTGCGAAGTAGCTTCTTTCTGCTGTCCTTTCTATAGAGAAATTTGCCTCTTTTCATTTTTTCATTTTCTTTTACAGTTTTGAGGCATGGTATATGTCAATTTCAAAGTTTTTTTCTTGTGTTGTTTATGAAAGGCCAATTTCAAGGTGTGTATTACCAACTGTTTCTTTCAGTTGTTAAGTTTACAGCATTTGCCCAAATTTCCACAAATATATAAAGTTGATTGCATGCTCTCAAGAAATTCTGGTAGAGGGGAAGCTTACAGTTGTCTAGACAGTGTGAGCAATTGAATCCATTCTTTAATAAAGAGACCACCCCGTGTTGTGGAGAGACCTGGAAGAAAATGGTTCACATTTGAAGAGACCAGAGCTTGGATAGCAAACTTTGGGGACCTGCCAACATTGGAAACTCATTACTTTATCTTTACCCAGGAATTTATTTCACAAAACACACCTCAAGATCGTGCTTTCCTCGAAATGTGCTTGATGGTCAGGATTAATGTTAAACATATTGGCCACTGTTCATTAAGGACTTTGCATGAGCAGGCTTATGTCATCGGATCATCAGCAGAAGAGAAAGTATACTATGTTGACTTCCAGCCATATCTCAAACATTTCTGATCAGTGTTTGTCATGAATGGGGACACATCCTCACCAGAGACAGTTGTTCACCCTGGAAAGGACATGTCATGTTTTGAGAATTTGTTCCAGCTCTGTGAAGACCAAGAAGATTTCTATCTCCAGTGTCAGCTGACAATTTGCATATACCTGAGTGGTGGCAAGAGTCATTTTAACAAAGCTTTTGGTTATACAAAACTTATTTTGGAATTAGTCTAGAGAGGGTCACTAACAGACGACCGGAAAATAGAGACACCTGAATTTGAGAAGTTCAATGAGAATTGCAGCAGGATTCATCTTGGTGAAAATTTGGATATTACACTGCTTAGTCCATTCCGTTAATAGTCACATAGGGTCAATAGTCAGGATGCATGCTTCTGAATGCCATTTCTAATTGCACACAATTCCATTCCAACAAGTTTTTCTTGATGTCTTTAAGTACAGTATGCAAATTAGTCCTATGCTGTACAATGTGACATCTCAACAGCAGTTGAATCAAAGACAAACAATATTTTATTCTTCTACAAGCAAATAAATTTGATCCAACACAAGTTACCCAATATACTCTTGCATTGTACAGAGAAAACTACCATACAAAAAATGAGCTTGTGGAACTTCATTCAGCTGAATGAACATGTACGGAAAGCTATGCTAACCTTGCTGGCATTGTCCTTTCTTTATTCTTTTTTGTTTATCACCAAGAATATTGAGAGCCCACTCTTCTCCAAAGTGGTTAGATTTACGTTTGTTGATGTACCAGAATAAATTTCATGAATATTACAAAATTTGCTGAAACATATGATTAAAAATCATTTGGAACTTTTAATAGAAGTGAAGTACAATCCTTGGCAATAGAAGTCCAATTTCCTGATTGATTCATAGGCTAAACTTTTAAATGCAATGACAACTTTTTAAGCATGAACGCATTTAAAAGTTGCATTTAGAGAAATCATTATTCCTGGTATACAAACAATGAAGCTGATGCTATTAGACCAAGGAGATAAGCAAATAACTTCCACTAAACTTTGTAAAGCTCATAATCAGTCCTTTAGTGAGAGCATTTTAGTCATCTTTTGAAGACTTTATAATAACGATATAGTGACAAGGTGAAGATGTGGCGAAGTGGTTTTCTCTTCATAAGCAGTAACCAGATTCTCTTCAGCTACATAACCCGTTTGCTGATGTGAAGTGTTGCCACGAATCTAATTCCATTAGTATGTTGTCTTGTGAAATGGGGTTTGCTTCTATTCTTCAATGGTTTAGAAATAATTTTGTTTCCATGGCTGCACTGCAGTGATGATGAGTGGGAGTGCCTTCACCTCCCAGAGTAATCAGATGCTAAGGTACATTCTCGTCCTGCAATGGAAGATTTAAAGGGGCTTATCAGGAATGAGTGAATCAATTACACAACTGCCTTGTCATTTATTGGCACAGAGAATGATTCATATAGTCTTGTACATATCCAAGATCATCACATGGATATAGTGTTTCCAATAGGTTTTTTTTTTTATTGTTATACCAAGTCCCTTTGAAATGGCATTCTTGCACTTTCAGTAAGAAAACATATAAAATAGTCAATTAAAAAACAGGATTGATAATTAATGTTTAATTCGTTCCGCTATAGCGAGCGACAAAGTTGAGGAAATGAAATCATTTTTCTTTACTGCCTTTCCTTGAAATACTTTACTATGCACACAAATTCTAGCTGCCTGGATTTTCATGCATGAATCACTTCGCTACCAGAGAACTGTTTCATCAGAAGCCTATCATGCATTAGTTATAGGAGAACATATATTTTTCAAGTTTTGATGCTGTCAATGTAAAACATTCTTCTTAGTGTTATAAGTTTAAGGATTGTACCAAAAGGGGAAGGCTGCAGCAGTTGCAACTCCCTTTGCAGTAAGGCTCAGTCAATATCAAACTGTAGAGATGATCTTAGCTGACCGGAAGTACTTCTTGTGTGAAACTGCACAAAAGATTATGTCCTGCATTGGACCAAAATCATGGCTAAAAGTTTCTCAATTGACATGACAAAAACTACCTGCATCTTAATTTTGTTTCCAATGTAAAGGTACCCCGACAGCAGCCATATCTGAAGTCAACTTTGGGGTATCACAGGTTGCTAAAGCAAATAACAACGGACCACCTCCACCCAAAGAGAGCCCTACGGTGCAGTCAAAAGGAATTGATCAGACAGACCCCATGCCATTATCGTTACCAGAGAAAGGCCCTACATCATCGATATTACCAGTTCAGGGTGCCCTTCCTTCCATTCCAGATAGTGAGAGAGAGGTACCACCTACCTCCGAGGAGGGTGCATTGTCTTCATCTTCTTCTTTGAAATCGATATCATCAGATCCCACCAAAACCAAGACAGCAAGTAAAAGGTCCAAGAAGAAGAAAGCAGATGCAGCAGTTTCCATGGCAACAGAGACTAAAGTAGACGTGAAGGTAGAGGTGATAGGGAATGAAAAAAGGTTAACCATGCTCATCGCTCAGATGCTGGAGGAAGTTAATCCAATCATATCTGTCATGCACAGCCAAGATATTTTGGTAGTTTTGAATTGGTCTAGTACCGGATTTTTGCTTCCGATTCCTCCGATAGGAGGTCAGGTCAATCACGAGTATGATGTTAGATGGACCAAGTTGTGCGATTTCTTAAAGAATCAAAAAGTTGTAGTGGTATGTTAACTTTTCTCATGAATTTTAATATTGTGCACTTAATAGTGGAGAAATTTTAACTATTCTGAATGAACCTCAAAACCAAACAATGTCTAATAATAAGAAACGTTTTGAAATCTTAGAGTAAGCAAGTATAAATTATTTAAGGATGGATCATTCTAAGGCGATAGGGTTTCTTACTTTGGTAAAAGTCACATCCTGCAGGGGCTGCCATTTTTATAATGTGTAATGTCACAGATCCACCAGGAGGCAAAATCCTTAAGTTTCCTTCTGCTCTTCTGTTCAGATTTCACTGGAGAAAGTAAATATTCCTTCTGCTGAACCTGTTGCTGAATCTAGTCCAACAGCCTATAAACTGTTAAGTCCACAACCCATGCTTGAGCTATTGTATGACCAACTAGAACCCAATCCATCCATCAGGATCCATGGTTAGGATGCATTCAAAGCTAGCTTGTACTTAAACATGACCATCAAAAAATAACCAATAATTGTTCTCCATCAGCAAATTTCAAAATCTGTGGATACATTTTTCACATCCCACAACTGACTGAGGAATTGTTTGGCATTGCAAATTTTGATACAAATATATTTCCGATTGTTAAAAACTCCAAAGACATATATAGCTGTTTAATATTTTATACTAAGAAAGTTATCTATGTGAAAATTGCTATGTTAAAATGTAAGCTCTAAAGCCTTGATAAATCACATGGAAATAAGTTTGCATTTGACCTAAACAAGCACCAGTTGATAAATGAAGATGGTTGCTGGGTTTGCTCTCTGGTCATGTTGTGTGTGAGGGTAAGACAGCAGGTCTATTTCAGTCGAATCATGTTCAGTCAGGGCAATGCATGACCAGCTTCACAAGACAGATGGTCAACTTTATTTATTTATTTTTTCACACGTTTTTTTATATATTTTTTTGGCCCTTACTTTCCTTCTTCGAAAAGGTCACATTTGACTGTGAAAGTGTCGGGAAGGTTTTACTAGAGAGGCTTGATCTGAAATTGGAGACTGTCTTTGACATAAAGGTAAAATGATGTAAAACGAATGTATAATTTCTTCAGCATGACGTTATTTTAATTGAAAAACTTGTGGCCATGTGTTCAATTACAGCTAGTATGAAAGTTTGTCTACTAGTGAGTAATTATGAACAACACTTGTGGCCCTATACTTGTTTGATTTGAAGAAAATGCAAATGGTTGATTCTGCATGTTTTTTCTCAAATGTATCCTGATAAACTACTCTGTATGTTCATAACATACCTTGAAAAATAATTAGCATTTGATTAGGAGAAAACTGAGGCATATCGTTTAGACATTTTTTACAAATTGTGCCAAACTACTATTGATACTAGTGCAGAATTGTTGTTGTTGAGTTTATAGCAGTTTGAACATATTACAATTATACAATGAGTAAAATGCAAGGTATGTCCAAAAGTACTGAATGGGTCTCCAAACCCATTATCCGAGAGAGGGTGGGGGGGGGGGTTATGATATTTCCGTTCAAAAACAATTTTTACATATAGCCGTAAGTAAAAACTGGTATACTTTGAACATTTCATTTATGACTGTAGTAGCAATTCGAAAAAAAGTTAGAAGAATGCGTGTTGCTGAAGAACAAAAAAAGTTAGAAGAATGCGCGTTGCTGAAGAACAACGAAAAAGCAGTACATGGCAGCACATGTGACCAATCAGCTGACGAAAATATGTACGCATTCCACCTCTCGTCTCTCTGTCTGCCTCTCTCTCTCTCGCCATTACAGCTTCATGGGTTTTTTTCCGTGGAGAAAATAAAAAAAGCTGAAATTCCGTACTTTTGAAGAATGATAAAAATTCCTTCTGGGTGTAGATTTCGAGACCTAATTGGAGGACATGTCCTGGAAAATACGGACGTATGGCGACCCTAGTTTTATGTTAAGTCAGAAAAATTAGGCCAGAGGTTCGGAACCAGTAAGGAAGGTCGTAATTTCACTGTAGGCGTTTGTCACCTGTATCGAACAATACTAGTTCTGTTTTAGGTCAAACGTCATACAAATGTGGATTAATGAATTCATGACATCTTATGCATATATATATGTAATGTATGTATGTAAATATATATACATATATATGTATTTTTTTTCCTCCATTTCCTTTTAGTGTGGTGTACAACTTCTGTCTTCTGAGTCACCTAGCAACTCACCTAGCTACAGAAATGTCACTGAGTTGTGTCAGAGGTTTGCTCTTCCCGGCCCTGGTTGCATTTTCCCTCATATTTTCGGGGATCTTGATCTGTGGGCTACGCACGAGAAAATCCACCTGAACAAAGATGAGGTTTTATTGATGATAAAAAATGCAGCTTCGCTCATTCCAACAGTTTATGGATGGATCTACTAGTAATAAAAATGTTTTCATTCAAATTTAAAGATTATCAGTTAAGATTTTGACATTTTGCTTCTTAGTAGGATGTAATTCAGAGACAGAATGGGGAAAGATCCTTATAGAGTTGAGACAGCCTGGCTATGTAACTTTTATACATATAACTATACACATGCCTGTTTTAGAGTATTATGTATGTTGCCAAGGTTTACACTTCTGTATTTAGTCTAATATGCACTAAGTAATCATTCTTTTTTTACTGATATCACACCTCTATGTTAATTTGTCCTGTGGTGTGCTTCCAATTTGTCCAAGTCAACATGACCAGGCGAAGCAAGATGGAGGTTGGGCGGCCCATGCTGGTAGAATTATGACACTGGGCCCTCTTTTTGAAGTCTTCATTTTGCCTTTAGAACAATTATGCAAATGAAAATACATCATTGTCTTTATCCCATAGTACCTGGACCCCCTAATTGATCCAGCACCTAGTGAGTTAAACTCATCCCCCCCCCCTCCACTTTTACCATCATCTTGTTGGGTCTAACCATGACAGATTAACTTTTGCAGTGAGCTTCACTCTCGCGATGCCCTTAAAGAGTTGGAAAGACTAACAACAAAGAAGCTAGACGTCATGTACACAGAAGCAGAAAATGGATCATCCTTAGCAGCAGATGACACCAGTACAAGTTCAACGACTCCTTCTCCACCAAGCGTTAAAAGAAGTATATCACTACAGGCATCCCATTCCACTGGCGAGATGAAAATGTTTCCAGAGTTACTTGGACAGAATATGTCCCTCCAGTCTTCCGGCTCACAGAATAGCATGATCGTGAATGGTGGTCCGGTACAAATGATACCGCCTGGACAGAGTACCTCACTGTTGTCTTCATTTCCACATGATAGTATGATGCTGAATGAAAATCTGGTACAATCGATACCACCACAAAACGATTGGTTTTCAGAAGAAAACGATTATATTCCCTTCGGCTCATCAGAACTTGTAGGCTCCTTCGATCAGAAAGTGTACTGCCTTCGTAAAACAGAAGATGGTGATGTCAGTGCAGTACCTCAAGAAGTAAGTATGTAAACATATATAGTTAGGTGTCCAGAAATATTTGAAACGTACACAAAAGTCTAATAAAACAGCCATCTGTGTTCAAACCTCAACAACTTGCACTTAACAGTCTTCTACCAAGATAATTTCTATTCTCTCGTCTCAGGATCCAAAAATGAGGCTTTTGTAACATCAACAAAAGGTCTGACCAGTTTGTACCACAAAGAACTTGGGAGGCAATAGTTTGGTGATGTTTATATGTGTGTTTACATGTCTTGAAGTTTCCATTTGATTACTTTGAACATTTGGGCTAGACCTGTGTCACACAATCACTGTGCATATAGCAATGTGAGACGGTATTTGGTGTATAAGGTAACGTTCAAGGTTATAGTTAGTTAGTTTATTCCTAGCATTGGTTGGCAGGCCGCCAGAATCCGTAGTTGTTGTTGATAGATCTCCGTGTTGTGCGGGTCTTTCTGCAAATATAATATCATGTCACGCACATAATGGTATGTGCGTGACATGATATAACATTTGCATTCAGCGACCAATCAAGAGTTATTATTATTGGTCGCTATCGGTACGTCAGCCAATCAGCTGAATGTGCGTTCATGCTGGTTTATTCCAGTTTGCGTGACTTCAAAGAAGCATATTTGTTAATCTTAAAATCAATTTACAAAAACTGAGAAATTTTCAATCACAAGAAAAGGAAACGAAAATTGGAAGAAATGTAAAAATGTTGGAAGCTTGCTGGGGACCGAAAAAGATATTAACCGAAGAATTGGTATAACCAACGGTGCTTGCAACACATTGTCAAGTATTTTCAATAGCAAAAACATAAGCCGAAACATTAAGCTTAAGATTTTGGAGGCTTTATTAAAGAGTATTTTTTGTACAATTGCGAACTGTGGGGCACAACGAAGGATCTTGATCGCAAAATTGACACTTTTCAAAGGAGACTACTTGGTAATTTTCTCAACATTAGATGGACCAATAACAATTGGTTATCAAACGATGAGCTCTACAATGAAACCAACCAAACACCTTGGTCATCCATAGTCGCACATAGAAGACTGACATTTTTCGGTCATGTAGCAAGACTCCAGGAGGACTCTCGAGCAAAGGTTCCTTTAAGAGAAGCACTGAGACATACTGCTAAACCAGTAGGAAGGCCCGTGACTACCTTGCTTGGAAAAATAAAATCGCAATTTAAGGACGTTAACATTAACAATTTCGAGGAAGCAATAAACCTTGCACAAGATCGTGATATGTGGCAGAGGTTAATCACTGAGCATGTCGGATAGACGAGACTCAACTTACTACTACTACTAGTGATCAGTTGGTCTTCGTCCCGTAAGGACGTATTGTTTGAGTTCTCATTTCTTTAGTCCATTTATTGTTAAACCGTTTCAAGTTTCATCCCATCTATTGTTCTCAATTTGGAATCCGAACACTTCAATAAAGTTATTGACAAGAGGGAAAGTATCTGATTCGCCTCCTGAACTGTATCCTTTATAATCTCTATATATCGGACTTAACCCACGGCAGAACAATCTCGTATAAGAAGCCCTCGCTAACCTGATATGAATGTCAACTAACACCCCAGTACCTTACAGCAACACTAGTTATTGCCTGTTGTAGACAGTCTGCACCACTTCAGGTCTATCTCTTTCTCAATCAAGGTGTCTGCAGGTGAGCAAGCCATTCAATGGGCATGTTTAAGAAAATTCTTCAAGTATACATGACTACTGAGCTCTCTCTCTCTTCCAATGACAGTTGGTGTATGAGTTTTTTGTGGGTTTTTTTTAGATGAAATTGTTCGATATGTACATTGCTCATTTCATGAATAATATTTATTGGGGTCAAGACAGTTGCTCCCGCATGTGTAGATTAATACCTTGAAAGTGACAGTTGCAAACAGAAGCCGGAAAGGGATAACATTTGAATTTTTATTTGCTCAATCTTTGTGAAGGGATCGAAATGTGGGAGAAAAATACATTGTGAAGACTGCGAATGTTTTATAGTGAACATTAGTCTCAAAAGCAAACCGATTTAGGTCATTAAGATTCGAATCATTTTGGTTGTGTTTATATTTGGAATGCACAATGTGCCTTTAGATGGTTCCTAATAATTACAAGATTTCCTGCTCTTCTTCTTTAGGAAGCCAATAGCTACGACAGTAATTTATCTGGCCTAACAGAGGAGTTAGTGGAGCATTTTTCAGAGAAGAACAGTGAGAGCATCATTCAACTGCTGACTTTACTCGGTGATGATATATTGATCACCCTAGGAGAACAGCTGCAGGGTCAGTCAAAGAACCACGTGGATCAGCTGTCAGAAATTGTATTGGATGTTGGCAGGTGTGCTGAGGCAAGGTAGGGTCAAGATAATGGTTGTCAAACCATTAACCCAGGGGCAGATGGCCGTACTGGTTTACCAGCTCCGAAGGTGTGTGGCTAGGTTGATTTACCAAAAGATTCTATAGATTCAACCGAGGCACCAAATGCGCCGCTGTTAATTAGTCACTCCATCGGCAATACTTGGACCACTGAGCCAATGGATATTTATGCCCCTGACAACTTATGAATGAGCTGTGCCAAAATGATAAGAAAGAGTGGTTGACAAAACTTAAACTTTTTAAACAGTTTGTTTGGAAAGCTTCAAACCTATTTTTTAAACATTTCCTTGCTGATGTTGGGTGTCAAGGTTCACCATATCTACCCTAGTATCACTTTAATATAACAATGCAATCGATAAGGCTGAGATAACATCCTAGATTTTTGAAACAAGTGAATGCTGATTATAGTGAACAATGAAAAGGTTCTAGCCAATGTCAGGTGTAAAAATATTAGACATTTTTGTCTCATTTGAAAGGTGCACTTTACTAGCCAATCTAACAAACTACATCACATTGGAATGTTAGCGCTAAGTATTCTCGCAAGATTCACAAAGTCAGTGTGAACATCTGGTATAATATGTATTGAACAGGAATAAGATATGTTTAGCTGACAAGACACAAATTGTGTAAACATAAGAGTGTCTGGCATTTCCATTCAGCAGGATCTTCCTCAGGAAATTGGGTTTATGTAGAGAAATGAGTAAGACCAGGGAGTTGTTAACAACACCCTGGTAAGACATGTTTACTGGAACATTGCACAACCAAAACAATAGAATTGGACAGAACATCAGGCAGTGAGATGAAAGAAAGCAACCTTTAAAAGGGCTGCAGGAGGTTAACTGTGCAGAGATTGGAATAATAATAAAACGAGAGCATTGGCAATGTAGGTTAATATTCTAGTAAATGTGGAGTATGAGAAGAGAGGATTAGGGAGGTGATAGCATGTGTGCTTGTGATGTGTGCTGGAGAGAAGAATGATTGCCAGTGGGAGAAAAGGTTTTGGGTAGGGGGAAAGGGGATTCTTAGTCATATGCTTCTTATCGTATGCCTTAAACCCTGGTAAAACTATGGTTACTTATGGTATTACAGTTAAGACTGGTAATTCTGCTGCACACCTGTTAGAACCTGTGTCCATAATTTGGATACTTGCCATATATATATAGGCAAGCAAGTAACCTATGCAGTCAAGTTGGCGTGTGCGGGGGTGTGTATGCGTGTGTGTATGTGATTCCCTAGCTTGTAAACATGATATCTCAAGTTCGATAACCTCTACAGTTCTCATATATGGCATGTGGCTTCCCCATAATGAGTGCAAGCACCCTATTGTTTTAGGGTGGAGGTCAAAGGTCATTTTGATCAGCAGAAGGCAAACTGAAATCTCAAAAATCTCCAGAACCTAAACATTTAAGGAGGTCATATACTCATGGTATGATTACCTCATGTAGTGTAAAGTTTTTGCACAATTTGGTGGTGATCAGTTAAGGTCACCAGGCGTCAAAACTCAAAAACCTTGTTAACATGATATCCTCATATTTTGCATGTGGCTTCCCTATAATGAGTACTTATTGTTTTTAGTGAAGGTCAAAGGTCATTTGGCGTCATCAAAGGTCACACTCTGTAAAGCCTTATAAACACAAACCTTGTTAACATGATATCCCAGATAAGTTACATCTCATAGCTCATATCAGGCATCCATGCTTTCTTATACTGTAGTGAGTAAAAGAACCCTTTTGGGGTCAGCAGAGGTCTAGATGTCAAAATATCAAATGGATCTCATCGGGTTAACTATTACAAATGCAAGTTCAGCCCGTTGTGAACACAAAATTCATATCTAACATAGCTTTTGGCACAGATAAACACTCTATCCTCTGAAAGAAATTGTCCTGTTTTGTTATTCCTAGATATGAGTAGTAAATTTGAACTTTGTGTTGAGACTATGAGATTGAATAGTGCAAAATGCAGTGCACCCACGATCTTTCTCTGCTATTAGTTAAAACATGTATCACATTTAAAGTAAACAGTTGATTATATATAGTGGTATTTGCAACCTACATGAAAGTATTTTGTTGCTTTAAAAGAGTTTTCATACATGTATTCTTATCTTATAGATCATTTTCTCCACCTCAGATTTCATTACATCATTTTTCTGATCAGATAAAAAAAAGGTGACATGTAAATATGACAACAAGTAAACATTGCCTTAAAATTTCATCACCAGGTTACATAAGAATATCAAGGGGGAGAAACCAGTCGTCCTTGTTGCATCCAGCAAAGTAATCACGAGCAAGGCTTTGCAAGAAATCGAAGAGAATGATGCCCTGACAGGATTTTATGACAATCGGTGCGGAGTGGAAGGATGTCTCCATAATGTCAGGTGGGAAACTACGACTGAATTTATCCTGATGTACTTTGTCTTTATGTATTTTACACTCCAATGCAAACAGGACCAAAGAGCCTCTCTCCTGCCTGTAGGCAGGAAGTACTCTATCAACTATAATGGTCTGTTTGTTGAGGTGAGAGGGGTGGGGTGTGGGGAGGGGGAAGGGGTGAATTCATCCGTTAGTTAAATATGACACTCTTTAGTTGGCCAATAAATTTGTTCTCTTCTATCTGTAATCTTGTTCATCTCTATTGAAGTTGTAATGTTGTTTTTGCCTTTAAAGGGGAGTCAGAAACAGGACGAAGAAATTGATCGGTTTGACGGTTCGTGTAGCCCTACCACTCCTGGGATGCGCTGACATGATGTACGACTTCGCTTTGAGCGGCAGGTCCATTCTGATCTTAGGTTGCCCCGGTGTGGGGAAGACCACCCTACTGAGGGAACTAGCTAGATGTCTGAGTGATACAGAGAAGAAGAAAGTAGTGGTGATTGACACCTACAATGAGGTAATTCGCAATAGTCTACGGAGAGACAAAAATCATTATTGAGAGGGATTTCAAATTGTTGGGGGTTTGAGTGGGTATCATTTAATACTAAGAAGAAAACACTGTGTGATGATATGTATGCATTCTATGATCCTCCTGCAAGCATATGTATGTATTCTATGATCCTCCTGCAAGCAGGAACTCGCGAAGAAGCCTCATTGGCTTATCAAAGCCTCATTGCAAGGCTTATCAAAGCCGCAAGCTCTATTGTTATAGAGTTCTTAACACAAGAAGTGAGCGTCCATACTGGAAGTTTCTTTAATCCTAGATGTGGCAGGTAGTTTAAAGAAAAGATGTGAGAAAATAAATCTGTATCAAGATGTTGACATTGTACCTGCAAACCTCACCAATCTGTTATTGGAGTTCAGTCCACATTTTAAGGTATGAGTTGTTTACGAAATGCAGATAAATGAACCTACCTGAAAATAAATTAGTAACCATGGATCGTTATGTAAATGTCACAGTGTTGTAGTTGTTTTGCTGCACTGTTTTATACACCAGGAAACAGGATCGTGCGATTCTGAAATAAAGAGGAGGCATTCCCTTTTGATCTCAACTTATGTATTTGGAATAGGAAGAAAATGTGGGAATTAAAATGGAAAACAAAATGCTATCATCCCTTCAACTTTTTGAAAATGGAGTTAAACTTTACCACATAGAACACCTTGGTGTGCCAGATTTAGCCTACCTAACATGGTTACATGGTAAGCATCTTTAATATACTATTGAGAAGGGGAAAAGGCCTTTCTTCTAGCTTTTGAGATATGTTTCATGTATGTTTTCTTCTAGATCGCTGGTGACTCTGATACTCCCCACTTCTCCATTGGCAGTGCAAGACGTTTACAGGTGGGTGTTGGGCAAACGTAGCTGATTGGCTGTGTATTACATGCAACCATGCTGCAAAGGCTTTGTCTGTGACTCCAAAATAGTAGTGTAATAAAAACATCATTGAAAAAGTTGTTGTTACTTTCATCAGTTATATCTTATGAATGTTCTTGAATACTTGACCTTTCAGGAACTTACTTTTTTGTGAGTTTGGTTTTTTTCTTTAACTTTGTTGCCTAATTTATTCTCCTGCAGGTAAACAACAAAGAAGAGCAGCACCAAGTGATCTCAGAGAGTGCAAATCACAGTCCAGAGGTGGTCATAATTGACCAAATTGAACTGAAAAGTGATGTCACGGCTGCCAAAAGATTGCCCAGATATGGCATTCAAGTTATTGCCGGGATAAAGTGCGATTCTGTCATGAATCTTGTCACGGATGAAACTTTGTCACAGATTTTTCAGATCAGAGGCAGTAACATGCTCGACGACATGCAATCATTGGACTCGGCTGGTGCCTTAGCTCTATCAAATAACAAGTCTGCATTCCAGGCACTTGTGGAAATGAAAGAAAGCGATTGCTGGCACATACATGACTTGAATCACACTTGGACTAACATCAGCGCCGGTCAAGCTTATTCGGTACAAGAGAGAACCCGTATCGGTCTTAACCACAGACAACCAGGATGGGAGCAGCAAATACTATTACAAGAAAAGTTGATCAACCTTCAGGAAACATTCGAGTTCTGAGTGGAGGGAAGATTGAAACCATTAATAAGTTGGTAAAATTCCAGTATACAAATAGAAAAATTTATTAAAAACTGTATTTTAAAAGTTGAAAAGTAGTTTAGATATAGAAGCATTCCAAAACATTTTACTTAGTATCAAATTTTGCAAAAACCTCACTTTGTTGTCATAGTTACTGTCTACCTTTACTGTTAATCAGTTTCCTGAATCTTTCCAAGGAATTTTAACCTTTTTTCTGTGTGTATAAGTAGAAGTTTTGAGTTGACTGCCAATCAAGTAGATCTGAATCTTTGTTGCAATACTGCTAGATGCAATCTGCAGCACATTTTATTCAATGAATTATTTCATATTATTTTCACTTGTACCTTCAATCCACATTTTTGATAAAGACATTGATTTCTTATTATCTATACTGTATATATCTTCATATGTTTAGATACTATTGGGTAGAACACACATAATCATTCTTGATAAATATATCAATAAATATTTATGTATAATAATTACACAAAATCATACAAATGACTGAATCAATGAATCAATCAATGGATGGATGGATGGATGGATGGATGGATGGATGGATGGATGGATGGATGGATGGATGGATGGATGGATATAAAATAATCAAAGAAAACTTCTGGTTGATTAACATTTTACATATTTTGGTAAGAATTGTATAGGCTAGAGAATACCTTTCAATTATTTGATCTATGCTGCATTTTAAGTATCAAGTTCAGCAACTATGCTATTAATATTTAATCATGATACCAATATTCTACCACAATTTGGAAATTTTTTATATGTTAATCCAGTTTTTACTTCTCCCCCCCCCCCCCTCCTTAAGTTTGTGCTCTTATCTGAGAAAATATTTTGGACACGCAATGTGGAAGGTTGGTGAAATCAAACAAGTCAGTGTGTGAGCAAAGTTGCCAGTGACAGGTCACAACATTTTATTTATCTCTACTAAAGGCTGATTGTTTAAACAATGCCCGAAACTTAAATCCACCAACAAAAAAAGTACGTTTTAATAATACTAAAATAGCAAGCTTATCCAAGAAACAAAAAGACCTTAGACTACAGATTGACAACTAAAGATATTGATCAAAAGAGAAATTTAAAAACTAAAAGGAACAAAATAATTAAACAACATTTTCTAGTCAAAACTACCCATGAACAAAAATTAATTTCCGAAATTGAAAATTGTAAGGATGACTCCCACCGTTTCTTTAAAGCAATAAGAGTAGTACAACAAAAGAGTAAGAGAGACCCTATTACAATTAAAATTGGCGATAAACATATAGGAGATACCGACGCAAAAATTAAAGAAATCAGCAAACATTTTGAAAAGACTTTTAACTGCAATATTCCAGATCCCAAACCAAACGTGTTTCCAGAGAAACTAAACACGCCATTTGATGAAGATGAAATTAAATAAGCAGTCTCATCCTTAAAAAGTAATAAAACCCCAGGTTGTGACAAGGTCACAGCCGAACATCTCAAATATTCCCCATGCACACACAAACACAAACACATAGCAAATATCTTAAATAGTATAGCCGAATCAGGAGATTTCCCAATTGAAATTAAACAAGGAATCCTAACTCCTATCCAAAAACCGGGAAAGACTAAAGGTCCACCAGAAAACTTAAGACCAGTCATTTTATTATCAACACTGAGGAAAATTCTTGCGGTTTGTGTGGCCAGGAGGATTCGTCCGTCAATTGATGAGCATATCCTCCCCATTACCCAAACTACCTACACTTCAGGACGTTGCAGAGCTGAACTTGTCTTCGCTTTTAAAGTGCTAGCAGAAAAAGCTATAACATCCATAGGTTACACTATAAATCTATTGTTGCTAGATATGAGCAAGGCGTTCGACACAATTCAAAGAGGATCCTTGCTAACTGACCTAGAACAGGTTCTTGACAACGACGAACTTCACCTGATATCACTACTAATCGA
>JAIPMN010009723.1:0-25072 GCA_020650975.1 Apostichopus californicus
ATATTGCACGGTTCTATTTCATAGCGTGCAATAGAGCGGATATTGCATGCAATCGACGAGCAATTGACCAATCAAATGGCCGGAATATAATTAGGTGTTGTATAAAATAGTTTAACCCACCGAATGTTGTTCATTAAAATAAAACCTTCCTCCTTTTTCTACATTCCTTACTCAAATTTGGTAGTTTATCTAAGCTCAGTGTTAGTTTGTGTAATTTTAGTCCTTTACAGCAGTAACTTTGGTTTCAAATCGTCAGTTTGCTATTCTTTTCTTGCATTTGTTCTATTCTGGATAATTTGTGTGCTCAGGTATAGATGAACTGCATTCATTCTCCTGGAAATGTTTGGCTACATACTAAGGTTCTTTCAATCCTGTTTGCCCCACAAAAAAAGAAAAGAAAAGTGTTTAACTGGGAGTGGGCACTCAGTAGTTTAACTGGGAGTGGTCACTCAGACAGACACAATACTTTTACTGTAGGCTCAGTTGTTAATACGATCGTGTCTGTGGCTATCTACGGCCCTGGCAAAAGAATTGTGTATCCAATTGAGTCAATTTTGTAGTAAATGACAATTAGCTAAATTGGATCAAACAAACAAGGTGTGTGTTTATTTAACCTAATTTGGAACTGTGAGATTTTTTTTATAAATTCTTTGAGATTGTTAGAACTGCATGTGGTCCTATTTGAGAGAGAGCTTTACACAAGAGTCCAGATAAGGTCAATAATGAAGTCTATTGTTCAAAGCAGCTGTCTTCTTCTAAAGGAAAATGTGAAAAATGCCTTTTAATGAAAAGTAGAAAACAAAAATGATGTAGATTCCTCGCTACATTTTCTTTCACCTTGATCACAAATTAACCCAAGACTTTAAACTTTCGAAAAACTTTAGAGAATTTTTTCCCTGTACGACACATAACATCATCGTTTTGAATATATAACTATTTTATAGCAAATTTATACCATTAGGCACTCACAGCATTGTTACTACTGTACCATACTTGTTGATGGTTGGAACTTGTATTGGAGTTAAACAACCGAGTCATTGATTCGGTCTTTCTTAGCATTTACATGCCTTCTGATATCTGATCATAACACGCATCACATATAATAAGACAATGTGGAATATTATAAAAGTTTGTAGTGAAACATCCACATAATTGAGACTTGACTAGTGGAGTTAAATAAACTAGTTATCTGATTTCAGTACAGATTTTATTATCAAAATCTCTATCAAAATCAAAACTAAAGCAAAGTCGTGTAAAGTCTTTCGGAAATTTAGTACAAATGCTTGCCATGAAGCATGCAGGCAGTTGTGCTTTTAAGAGACCTACTTCCACGTTACAGTACTTCTTTCAGTATTCACAATGCATATTACTATAAAGCTTCTTCTCACTAATTAAGTCATGCAAGGCCCTATGCTGAGTCTTACAGTACTAGACTACTTTGTTAATGTTCAAAAATGGATTGGGCTGAGAGTCGTAATGAAGTTTCATCATTGTCGTGAATAATGACATTTTCTCCGTTGCCATGGTGATTAAAAAGAAATACTGTATATATCTTTGGAATTAAGTCCGAAAGCTCCTAATCCAATTTCAGTTGTATTTGTACACTTTTAAATTATATAGTAAAGCTGGCTTCATCAGTAGTGCGGTGAAAATTTTTCTGCAGTCAAAATAAAATGCTTTAAAGTATTAAATACTGGAATATTGTTCAAAAGAGTCTGCAAGCAGCTGCCAGCCATGGCTTTTTAATGGCCAATTAAAATTTCTTTGTATTGTACAGAAACTCTGGTATTTGCATTTGGTTACGAATTGAGGCAAGATTTGCCAAATGCACACAGCTTTATGGAATGCCAAGAGGCTCACAAGATATGATTATGAAAGGATATATGTCCATGGTCTTAGTGAAATAATATATCAATTTTTATATGAATGTTATAAACTGAGGTTGCTGATGTAAACAGGTATGTTGTAAGATGACATGCATGTACAGTAACATGCATTAAAAAAAACTATTCATTTGGAACTGATGTATTGTATTATTTGTATTATTTATTTGTTTCATCACTTGGTATAACAAGGTGAACAAGACAATATACCTGCAAATAAGTAAAAAATGAGAAAGGAAGTAAACTAAGTAAACTAATCGAATACTCCCAAGTCCCATCAAAGAAAATAGATAACCTTAACACCTACAGTATAACTACCCCCCCCTACCGAAAAAATAGATAACCTTAACCTATAAGACCTATAACACAGCCCCCCCCTACCACCACCACCACCTACTCCTACCCCTTACAATGGTTACAATCAATAAAGGCTTTCATAGTAATTTTTCAGTTGTCGTCTGATGACCTACATAGCGACAGCATTTTTAGTGAAGCTTTTACGTGCATACAGAATGCTTTGTAAAAAGTTGATGGTGTTCCGAAAGATCTGTGCAATTGTGAAATTACATGTATGTAAGATTGATTTGATACGTGTGTGTATTTGACAGTTATGCTAAGCAGCAGGAACATGTATTGTTTGTTTACACCAGCTACATATAACATTTTACACTATGGACGTATCTTTCAGAATGATGGACATTTCTATCTGAACGTCATCATATCTGATGACCCTTTTGGCATTCCATAGAGTAGTACTCAAACTAAGACATTCTTCTAGCATTTTTTACACCAAATGAACATTATGTAGAAACACTCCCCCCCACCCACCTCCCCACCCCACCATCCCCAAGCCCTGCACACCCTAGTGTCGTAGAGGTCAATGACGTAAATTTTGATTCATGGTCTTTTTGTTTTTGCAGATACTACAAGAAAGCCAAGACCAGGAGAGAAAGATGGTGTTGGTAAATAATCTTTCTCAGAAATTTTCTGAAATTACATTTTGTGACTTTTATTAAGACAGTTTGCCTTGAAGTTATCTTTTCATCTGATATGTTACTTCAGAGAGCAGAGCAATTTTTGACTAGGACCAAAGGATTTTATTCTTTTCCGAAATAGATATTGACTAAAATTCCATCTTTATTAAAGGGCGAAAAAATTATTAATTAACTTCAGAACTATTCTTTTAAAGGTATAATGAAGTCTTAGGCTTAAAAAAGTATTGAGTTTGTGAAGCACAGAACAAATGTCCAAATCCTTCATAGTTTTATTCATTTGCTGAGATTTCAAACTAAAATGATTATAAATTGATTGATTTTCTTGCACTGGTCAGTGAGCTTCTTGGAACTCATAGCATCTTGTATAACACCTGACATAGTGTACTGTCTACTGACCGTGTCTCATTTCTTCGTCCCTTTCATGCTACAACTAACAGTGTTGTTGCAATGACTCGGATGTTTCATGCAGGGTAGTCTTGCTCACTTTAAAGGCATTGAAAACTGAAACTGTGTGCCACGCTCTGAAAAAGTGAACTTTCTGTTGCTTGCAAGTGAAGTTTTCTGCTTGTCACTACAAAATGTAGACAGTAATGTAACGTGATACCTTGTTATCTTTAGCTGGACCTGAGATGTCCATCGCTGTACCGTTTATATACACTGTGCTGTGGGTATTGACCGCAGCTGTATGTACTGACTGTACACTAGTGTCTAATTACCGAAGGTAGCAAGCTGTGTGCGTATTTTCTGGGATCGATGGCGGTGTCTAACACTACTGTTACACCTCATTCGAAACTAGGTCAGATTACCAGCATTAGACGTTTCTTTTTGCGCGAGTCTTCACACCCTTTAATATGCTTTTACTTTATGATAATAACAAGTGGCAACCCTTGTGTGACCACCTGCAGTTTAAAATCACTTCTACACACACACCTTGAATAACTTATTAATTATATCTTTGTGTAAATATATTAAAGCTATCAAAGTTTATCCACATTGAGTACAGACAACTCGAGTACCATTTATTTGTAACCAGTAATGACAAGACAACAATAGGTACAAAAGATAAAGCGAAAAACACAATAATATGTTTTGTAACGTCTTAATTGAATTCTGTTTGAGTTATGATTGGAACATTGGGACCAAATTTACGGTAGGCAAGCCTACTAAATATTGGGTTTACTTCAGGGGATATGGGTGGAACCCTCTACTACTGTAACTCTATGGCCTCAGGCTCTGCCCGATGAAACCGTTTAGTACCCCCTTGTAAGGAGTAACATTGCCATGCCTGACTGTATTGGGGCTGTATGTGGATAATACTTGAATCCTTACAATGGAACCTATGCCCTGAGGATTACATACCACCTACACAAATCTATTATGTGAGATGCAAATCCCTTTGCCAAATTGTTTCTTCTGGCTTTCCATAAACTGTGCAAGTTTGAGACTTTAATCCTTGTTTAGTTATATCCCCGGACTGACTTTGCGTAGCTTTTTAGCAAACAAAGTCATTTAAGACTGTTTGAACTTTGAATTGTAAAATGTCAGGTTCCACAAGGATCAGTACCTTGTAGGCCCCAGATCTCCACTCTCGATTGATGAGTAGTGTTTTTAATATTCTACAAATTGGCTGTGATATTATCACATTAATTCCTCAAAAGCAAACTCTTTGCTGGGTTAATAGTTTCAGTTCCATGATTGTAGTTTCAACATCTTGATAAACATGAGTGTACTACTGTATATCTAGTTTTATCAATGGTAAATAAGGTTTCCTACAAACCGTATTTTTTTAATCTGTCAAATGAATCATTTCTTGCTTTGGAAAGATTATTTTATTTTACTTTGTTATTTATTGGTTCTATTAGATTTTATTGTTTCTATTTTTGATTATCATGATCACCAATATATTTATATTTTTATGCAATGTAATACCATTTCTTCAAAGCAACTTTAAAATTGTTTTGCTCCATATGTATAGTAATTAAATAGAGATAAACACACCATAAAACTTCCACTTCACGACCGGTAAATACGCCCTCATTGGGTAAATACCACCTCATTGACAGTTATACAAAGCCAAGTTTATACGCTTTCACACACCAGTAGAATCACTGTGGTCGAGTGGTACGGACTTTGGTCTGTGACACAAGATCCGGGGTTCGATTGCAACCTTATATAAATATATATATATATCCATTCTTCCATACATTTACCTAGTTTCAATATCTGGTCTTGAATGTAAATATAATCATTGTTTCTATGGTAACCACTTTATAATTACATATTATAATGTATGTGCTGAGAACCATTTATAAACCATTCCTAACTAAAACTGGTTCCTTTTGCCCTCCAATTTGAAACCTTCCCTAATACTCCTGTGTTCCTCAGAGTTGGTTTCTCATAGAACCCCCCTCCCCCTCAACTCCTCAGTATTAATGGATGAAGGATCTTTTTGCTTCTTAGTTTGCTGTGATATTTTATACTTTCTTCTATTTACAGACTATCATTACACCAACATGGAAGACATGCAGAAGGCTGTAGCCGATGGAGATTTCATAGAAACAGCCACATTTTCGGGCAATATGTACGGGACTAGGTTAGTAGAGATGATTAAATACTGTCTGTTGCGACGTGTGAGTGGTTTACAGCCAAACACTGTAATATTGTTTGCCGTCACCTCTGGAGAAGATCCTGCTAGTATCAATATGCCAAGCCCTCTGACTTTTTTATTATTTTTTACCTCCACAGGCTTTTTGCAGTAGATAAGCAGTTCATTAGCAGTGCTTTTCTCTCTTTAATTTTTCGTATGAAGCTTTGAGTGGTAAAACAATAGCAGCCTGTTCCCTGAACTGATAGAATGACTGCTTTAATTCATCAGTGCAGATAAGGTGACTCGTAAATACAGTTTACAAGAAACGCCAAACTCGGGTTGATTATCGGTGTGAAGTAAATTAAAGAAGAAAGATAACATCAACATGCAAGCCTTGGGGGAGTTGAATGAAAGTCTGCTTGTTAATTGTCAAAGGGAAACAGGGAAACCAGAGATTTGTCAGCTAGGTCAGCTAGATGGAAGGATCACCTGCCATTCCCTGGCTGCTGGATTTAACTCTTTAATATCATCTTACAGCACACTGAGTGCATACCTAATGAAATAATAAGAAGTGCATACCTAATGAAATACTGAGTGTAATACTGAGTGCATACCTAATGAAATAATAAGATAAAAAAAATAAAAAACTTGTTTTCAAATTCTTGTTGGGGATTGCTTGAAATGTAAATCCCAGAGTACAATAAGCCAAACTGAATATTCTCACAGCATGAACAGACTCTTGTGACAATGTCAAGTTTTGTCTAGTAAAGATAAGTTTTATAAAAATAAAAATTTGTGAAAATACTTTTAAGATGTATTACAACCATGAGCTTGAAGCTATTTCTAAGTAGAGTTTCAGAAATTGCAACAGCAAAAAGAAAAGGGCCTTTTTGATCAGATGAAATTGTAGTAGCACAATTATCTATAGGTAGAATGCTGTACAATACAATACAGTGGATTTAAATAAATACCATCAGCATCTGTTCTAAATTTGAGCTTGTTCAAGGTTTTCAAAAGTTCCTTGTTGGAGGCTCCTTTTATCCACCAATTTTATCCAGCAATTCAAGAGTCTCTTATTTAGACTTTCCACAATCCTTGTATGTGTACCCTCTGTCATAGTGCTACAAATACCCAAGCCGGAATTTTAGTATGTATTGTTGTAATGCTTTCAGAAATGTGAAAGCTGTAAGAGTCATAGAAGAGAATACAACTACTCAAGCCAGGATAGTTAGTTGTGTTCCACATGTATTTAGTGATTATCAAACAGATGAAGTGGGAGCATGCACAAAACCCATGTACCACTCCTCCGATATATAAAATCCTCCCATCAAATCGTAAAGGACACTCTCATGCCTACATGTAGCCCTTCCCTCCACCCTTCCATTGTGTGCAATGACATTGAATACCCTGATAACGGCCTGTTACTACCCCTCACTCCCTCTTCCACCCCCTCCCCCACCCTATCCCTCCATCCTGTGTGATGCCACTCATATCCAACCATAGTCTATACATCCTACAGTATGTTGAAATTTACTAATATTTGCCCCACCAGGAAAGCCTGTAGCCATGCAGCAAGAGTACGTTATGAATGCCTGCAAACCAGTCCTCACCTTGCTTATATTTCAGAGTTCACTGAAGTTATGTACGTTGATGATTATTTGTATTTTATAATTTTGCATTCTCTTTTCTGGTTTGTAGTAAGAAAGCAGTGGAGGATGTTATCAAGCAGTATAAAGTCTGTATTCTGGATATTGATATGCAAGGAGTTACAAGTGTTAGGGGGACCAGTCTCGACCCAATCTACATCTTTGTCAAGCCTCCCAATATGACTGTCTTGGTAAGAAATCACTTCAAAGGCACGGTTCAGAAATTTGATTCTTGTTGTTGTCAGCCCCATCTCCATAAGGAAATTTTGATAATTTTGTAGCATGCAAAGTAGGGATTGAACGACAAAATTTCACAATAAATTAAACTAAGGAATCATGCAAAAAAGCCAGAATATTGATTTGCTGTGTTTAATTGGTCAGTGATGATACTATGATGGTAAAATTAATGAAAAACTCTTTAATGTTTGAAGCACGGATCCTACGCCTTTAAGATGTGCAGTAAGACAGCTAACTTACCTTTCAACACCAGGTGGAGAAAGTGCCTGCTTCCAGCCAATCAGACTTCTAGAGTTAGACCAATTAGTGTGCAGCAATATTATTACTCTTCTTAGAAATCAATTAAGGCAAAGTTAAAATGGCTAATCTGCATAATGCAAATATATATGAAATATTTTAAGTAACGTTATATTTAAACAGACTGAAGTCATAATTTCATATAAAGAACTTGTGACGAAAGCAGCAATGTTTAAGCAAGGATTCTTCAAGAATTTTAATATTGGATATTAAAATTGCTCCATTAAATGAGAAGAAAACTCAACTATTGTCTTTATGCTGAATAAATAAGTGAAGATAATTGTGATATACAAATAACTCTAAATAACTTAGAGAAACATTGTTCTGTTTGGGAGATGTTAAGATGTTTTGTCAGGTGGCTGCAAGTTTGTGAATGCATGTGTCAAAACTTTCACTGTTTTCATGTTTCCAATCATAAGGTCCCCACTTCGAGTCACTCCAAGATTAATGTATGTCGTCCAGTTACAGAGTTGTTGACAATTGACAATTCATAATCATGGACGTTAAATATGAATCTAAGAGACTGACTTCGGTCAGCTTGTGGCTTTGATAAGCCAATGAGGCTTCTTCGCGAGTTCCTGCTTGCAGGAGGATTTGAAAAAAAATGCATACATGTTGATATTTTTCTGTTAAAAAATGACCAGTATTTGCTAATGAAAACAGTGATCAATGTGTAGGTAACTGTATGAACTTCTTCACTTATTCACAAGATTTGTAAATCCACCTCAACCACATAATGTCAAACATTAAAACATTGAAGCATTACTGGCTCTGTGATGTCATAGTTAGAGGAGGAAGATTTGGAACATGATATCTCCCGACCCTGTCTATACTGTATCTCTTTGAAGGAGTTGTTTGTCAAAAGTATCTTCATGGAATAGGTATGATGGTTTTGCTCAAATATATGTCTGTGATTGTTGACTTGCAGGAGGAGAGGCTAAGAGGCAGAAATACAGAGAGTGAAGAAGCAATAAAGAAGAGGCTGCAAACTGCAGAAAAGGAGATGAAATTCAGTAAGTTTGAATCAACTTTATAGGTCGCTTTCCTTCCTTTTGCTTTGTAGTGGCCTTGTTTAGACACTCCTTAGAGCAAAGATTGCAGCGAGACAGAAGTTAATATAAATCGCAACCAATGTAGGGCTTTATTTATATCATCACATTTGGAACGGTATTCCCGAGGTCACTAGTTTGAATTGTGTTCTGAGCTTCTGGCCTAAAATTTGTCTTTGCTGTTTTGAATATTATTATACAAGGTTGCGACAAAAGCTCTGTGAAAGTTCAGTCAGTTGTATTCGCAGAGCTGCGTTACTTGTAGCTTTGTTAAAAAACTGAGGGTTTCACCCGGCTCTCTTAGAAGAAGATGCTGTTATTCTCAAAATTTCAAGCATATGAACCTCTATTGTAGTAGATAACTTTTATGTGTTAACAGAATTTGTTTCGCGATATTTTTTAGTTCAAGATTTTGACATGCTTTTATATATATTTCTTTGGTCTTGTCGTTTGTCCTTTTCAGTTGAGAAAGAAGTCGCCAACGGCAGTCACATTATCGTCAACGACGATATCGCCAAGGCATATGAGAATCTCAAAGAAATAGAAGAAATTGGAAAACAATTTGTTAAAGCTCGAAGCCATCAGCAAAACGACGGCAAATCGGATGGGTTTGTCAACGGTAACAGTTAACTGATTTTCTGCAGAGAAAATTTTGAAGAAATTTATATTTATGACACAGATGACCTTATATTTTGCAAGAATCGTCAATTCCTTTTATCCCTAACAGGGGAACAAAATCATATCATTGTTAAATTATATTTTTTTTGGTGCTTTTGGGTTTGTAAGCTCAACTAAGATTGTAATGGGGAAAACACTGCCTGGTGCTAATTTTGTACAGGTTAGCCACACTTCAAGATAAATACACAAACCTGATTTTAGTTTAGCTCAGTGAATCTAAATTTTTGTACATACAGTTTTGTGTCACTTCAAGGTCATTGTTGTTGTGCCCAAATCTGCTAGAAAATTAATTGATAATGGTCACTCATATGCCAAAATTTAGTAAGCATCTCACCCACATTTTTCAAGACACTTTTCGTCATGTAAGTTTAAGGAAACATCTCTGTGTCTAAGGATGTCTGAGAGAGTCTCAGAGCATTGTGCAAAATGGTAGAATACTGGACTTGTTGGTCGTAGTCTTGGCCTCGATCATTACGTCGTGTTCTTAAAGTTGAAGGTTTACAGTCTTGTTTGAGGCCAAGGCCCTGTCACACAACTTTACAACACTTGACCACTGGTCATTGGTTAACTTGTCACACCCACACACCAAATTGTGCACAATCCAAACAATCCCTCCTGGGGCACTGCAGTACACCACATCTATGTGTGCCCCTGGGGGACTTCCCATAGGGGAAGTCATGTACAAGGGCACTTGATCTCAATTGCCTCGCTTTTCACCCAGGTGTATTAAACAGATACCACCTGTGAGGTAACTTGTATGTATAATGTGTGCACCAGATTTGTGGTGTCGCCAAGGGCAAGCCCATGTCTGGCACACAGAAGTACCCTGGGAGCGACTGTTTGTATTGTCACCCTTGGGATTGTGAACGCAGCCAGTGACTAGTCATAATCTGTGAAAAGGTCTTGTGGGGCCTTGATTTTAGACTGTCAACTTTCATTGTTAACTTTCTTTTTAACCTCCAGGAATGCACATTTTGAAAGTTCCAGCAATTTTCCTGTGGTAAAATGCGAAGAGAAATAATGACATCCTTGAAACTTTAAGGGGATTGCCAGATATATTGGCAACAAATGTATCCATTAAATGGAAGTGAAAATATTCTAAAATATATGCTAGTGGTAAATTGAAAACCCTACATCTTAATAATCTGGTTCCCCACTCAAGATATGGTTGTTTTAAATATAAAGTACTTTCACCAGATAAACTTTTGCTCATGTTTTGGGAAAATAATCCCTGAAAAGTAATAGTCTGGATTAAAATGAATGTCACCATCAGGTGATTTCTGAATTGTAAGATATATGATGATCCCTGGCTTATCGGAACATTTTGAAGAAGCAGTGACCCTGAGGGTGGGTGGTTTGTAGTCTTTCTTGGCCCATTTTTTTCCCCTCCCCATTTTGTTTTTAATTTTCACAGAAATGTCTTTCCCTTATTGAGATTTTTCTAAGACACTCACAACTCATTTAAATTAGTAGCAGCTGTTAGAGGGTTGGCAATCTTCATTATAGACAAAACAAAGAATCAAATACTGGTTTGCTCATGAAGGATCTTACTACCGTCCCATGAATTCAGTTTGGTGTCTTAAGATCATAGATTAGACTCTTTGGGTATTTCAGTTCCTAGACTCAATAACCTTGATAAAGTAATACTCGTGTTGTGGAGTTTTTTAACGTTGCGTTTTGTTGAATGTTGACACTTTAACACCAGTAGAGTACTGTACTGTCAAATGTGCAATGTCAAATTGGTTAAAATTTATGAATGTTTCCATCTTAGTAGTCTTTCAAATTGTTTCATCATGTTAAAAGACAAAGTGGTATGATAATGATATGACCTGATAAACATTCAGTAGCTGTGTCTTTATCTGACCCTGTGACCTCATAGGAAGTCAGACATCTGCCATGGGCATCCACAAAGGGGGTGGGGATGGGGATTAATAAAAAAAAGGGGGGCGAACCAAAATTGTGCACTCTCGTTTAAAAGTAGGACTTCGGGTTTAATTTTGATGGTTAAATTAGTGGGGAATCAGATCATTCAACTTGGGCAGTTAAACCAGTTATCAAAAACTGGAAGTGTGGTTGTCCTACTCTGGATTCTACTGTGTACATCCATGGGTGGCTACCTACAGCACATTACTCTAGCAATAGTTAACTTTTGCCTTGAAGACATTCTCTGATCTTTAGTATAAAATTGATCAAATTTATGAAGGTGTAAAATATTCCAAAACGGGCCAAAATGATTCTCGGGTTTAATTTTCTTTTTGTTGTTCTTGAGTGAGGAAAGAGGAATATATCCAGACATCATGGTGGAATTCACAGACATTTCCTACATGCTGCTTTTACGTCACAGATGCACATTGAAAAATCTGTTGTATTTACATATCCTTGAGAATGTATGTCCAATTTTCTAGTACAAAATTATGATATAAGACAATATCAGTACATCACATTTCAATGGGGGTTTATCACAGATCCTGAAGGTGACGTTGGAACCCCAACCAATTTAATGAAAAATGGCAGCGTTTAAAATAGAAGCAAAGCAGAAGATTTTGTTGTCTTATTTACTATCACAACATGCCAGTTTGTTTTGTTTTCAAGTTCACTTATGGTACACATCTGTGATTGAGATTTGTATTAGTTATATCAATTCATCGGTTCATCACTGAATGCACCTCTTCTTTAGGTAAAGTTGGAACCGATCCAAGTTCAAAATGATGAAAGAGTGAAGTGAAAAGCTAAACAGAGAGAAAGAAATCTTTTTGTGTGATATCACACCTGTGTGCTTCATGTTAAGCTTATGGTACAAACTGTGACAATTTTCGTGTCAGTTTCTCAAATATACAAATGTCTCAAATGTAGTACTTTCACCAGGGTGCTTAGAATATGTTCCGCTTTCCATCATTTGATATTAAATTATCCCGATGAGCTGTCCTTTCAAAGATGATAACTTTTCTCTGCTTGCGGCATACTACAGTCTTACAAGAAACTAAAAATGCATCCAATCTGAAATAGCCATCCTTGACATGTAGAAGATATATCTCAACGTTTGTGACCAAAAAATGCTTTAAAATTTCTTATCATTGGAATTGTGTTGGAATGTTGCATGCCCCCTGGTGATTTGAGATATTTTTACAGGGTCAACTTTAGGTGTTACCTTCCTTATCTGGAGTTTCCAGTTCTTTTACTTTTTAGTTTTTTTTAGTTACTCTTTTATTTTGTTTTGCGTAATCTACCTCCTTCTTGGAAAGAAAGACTTAAAGATGCTACTTTTTACTTTGTAAGGTGTGATTCTATGATGAACTAGCCAGGGGGGGGGGGGAGGGGGGGACAAAGAAAGAGGGAGGTGGAGGATGAGGAAAGTGAGACTTGTTGATATGCAATACCAAAACTAAGTTCTTTGTTTCCAAAGCAAACCCTCCTCTACCCCCCCCCCCCCCACCCTCCTCTTTCTCTCATATTATGCAGTGTAGTATGAATTGTATGGTTAATAGTTCAAACAATGAATATTACTGTACCACATTACCATGAGTTTATACACTTACAGTTTGCCAAAACTACAAGAACTATTTATTATATATTACATGAGTTTGCACAACCATTGGATACCATTCACATTTCTTATGACCTGAAAACTGACAAAAATAATCAATAGGATCATGAGGACTAATCCTTATACTTTTTTTTTTTTAAATTTTTTTTGGGGCTTGTAGCTTTTATGGTTTTTCTTTCAACTCTCCTGCTTTCATTTGACTATTCTTTTATTTGTCATGAGTTATTTCTTGATTATACTTTGATGCGGTCACAGCTACTGTTATTTTTCAGTGGTGTATAATTTCCTCTGGGGTGTAAGGCCAGTATTACTAGATGTAGTGTATCGTCATTCTCGTTATCTGATATGTGATAGAAGCATCCAGTGAAACGTTGCACGCTGTTAATTAGTAAAGTCCTTAAAACGCTACCTATCTGTCTAATTATACACTATCACTAAACATTATTACAAACATTGGTCTCGAAATAAAGTCATTACCAAATTTTAACAAAGTTTTAAACTAAATCCTTCTCCGTGAAATAGCTGGTTAGATTACCTACAGTAGGTACCAAGTTTTTGAAAGTATGACTGCACATTTGTTTTGTTTTTTGTGGTTTTAAAACAAAAACTGCTATGTGGATATGAAAATATTTGCTATTTTCACTGATACGAGAACATTAAAAATTGACATTCGACTGTTTTGTGCCCAAAGCAAAGTTATATGCCAGGAGAAACTCGTCCATACGATGACTGTTTACAAGAGCTATTATTCAGGATGAAATGTGGGAAATATGGGACAAAATTGTGAAATATTACGCTCAAAAAGCTGAAGTGGAATAAACCACTCTCCTGAAAATGGGACACATATAAGGCAAAATTTGTCCCCTTTGCTTTTGTTTGTATAATATTCAAATGAGATTTGTAATTATGCTGGAATCCCTTTATCCAGAACAACCACACACACACATATGTAGTTGTTGCATATTGAAACGGCTCTTTTCAGTAGAAGAAACGATCATTAAAAGTACATTTCTTTCAGCCATATCAGCTTGTATCCTCATCTGGATCAGTATGTAAAATGTTTGGCGGAAGTGCAAGGAATCGCTCTCAGTCCCATCGGATGTAGACTTGTTAGAAAAAAATGACTAAATATTGCTTTTTGGGGACTTGGGATGTTTTATTCCAACTACTGACATATTATTTTGCCTTTGATTTTGCTCATAAACTTTTTGAAATTAACATTTCACCTTTTACTATTTCATTATTTTTAAAATTATATTTCCCTGCTTGGATGTGGCATAGCTATTTCCTCAGGGGATGCTTTGGTATCTACAGTTGCTTCGTGTTACTAACCCACTAGACGTTATTAAAGTGAAATATGTGTAAAAAAAATTGAAATATTGTTTATTGGTACTATGCTTTATGAGAAAAACTGTTAATAAAAAAGCAATATGGTAAAATGTTTCATATTCAATCCAAACTGATTTGTTTAATGTTTGTGTATATTTCACCTGTTTTTAATATGTCCTATTTTACTGCATGAACTTATGACTAAGTCATACATTATCACTTTCAACTGTTTCAAAAACTTTCATGAATCAAATAATAACATATAGGGGAGTAATGAACCCCTAAATATTTAAACTCAAACAGCGACATGATGAAAGAATTGTTTAAACCAACTGCTTTTCATTTTTTGTTCCTTGTGAAAATAAATATATATATATACAGCAAAGTTACTTATTTCGTTCTCTTCAGGGATGAAGCATTTTACCCAGCAAATTTGTTTAATATTGATTTGTGAAATTAGTATACCTTAATCATGAGAATGTGGAATACCTAATTTGTGTTTTCCTTTCACTATAAGCTGGATTTTTTCCTTCTTTTGTAGATGTTTTGTTACATTTTTATACATCTTTACATTCTTTGATAACTGCAGGACTGCACACAGTAAGTAGAATAGTCTGGTAGTAAAGTTGGTCTATTTTTCGTGCTGCTGCACATAGCTGATTTTAAGCTAAAACAACAGTTATGCCAAACTTGTCAGGGTTTGTGTAGTAAGTTATTATCTTGTGTCATACATATGGCTCTTCAAAGAATAGCCATAACAGTTTAATTTAAGCAGTAGAGTGAACTTGTAACAGTAATTATTTCAAATTGTTTTGTGGTCGTTAGCACTAAGGCAAGTAGAATGTTCAAAAGTTTAAGTTTGGAAAAAGTGATGCATAAGTCTATCTTCATCTATGCTATGGTTTTAAATCAGTCTATCAGGTAGTGAACACAGACGGTGTTCTATATCGAGTGATATACCATTTAGCCGTTTCAAATTTAAACGTGATTTACTGCTAATTTGGCAAGACTGACCTGTACAAGATATACTATATACCTAAGTCATTCCAAACATCAGAAACTGTATGTGACATTTGAGGAAACTATCAGGGCATCATTCCGTGGCGGAGCCAAGGGTATTGGTCAGGAGGGGCGAAAATGGTCTGTAGGGGCGCTTTCGACACTATCTAAGCGGAGCGCCACCACAGGTTGGTGCGTAGCGTACAGACATTTTTTGAGTAAAGATACTCCCTAGATCGCCGGAAATGACCCATTCCGGGCCTGGCTAATTTGCAGATAAACGAAGAATAAATAGGTGTCATCGCCAAATTACACCAACAAAATGTGACAAATGTCAATTGGTAGATGAGAGCGCAATCAAAAAATCAATAATCGCGAATAAGTAAAAAGTGGTAAAGAGCTGAAAAGGGCGCCAGCAGTCCATTTGAGCCCGTCAGGGGGGGCATCCGCCCCCCCTGACTGTATGGACGCTCCGCCACTGGCATCATTCTCTAGCTAGGTACAGAGCCTCACATAGGTTACAGAGTACTTTACATTGCCATACAGATAGTAATGCATGCCTCTCGGAACTTTACATAGCCATAAAGATGGTCATGTATTTGCCTCTGGGAACTTCACATAGCCATATAGATGGTAATGTATATGCCTCTCGGAACTTTACATAGCACAGACATTGTTATGTATATGCTTCTGGGAACTTCACGTAGCCATAGAGAAGGTAATGTATATTACTGTGGGAACTTTATGTTGCCATGTATATGGCCATTTATTTGACTCTGGGAATTTTCGGTAGCCCTGTTTATTGAAAGATATATGATCATTTAGGCTATGGAAGTTGTATAGAACTATACATTAATGTAGATATACATTAATGTAGATGGTGCTCTGTAGGAAGATGATTGCTCTAGAAATAAGGACTGTTTCATATTATGTTTCATTACGACTATGGGTGTTGTATAGATCTATACATTAATGTAGATATACATTAATGTAGATATACATTAATGTATAATAATATTGCTCTCTGTAGGAAGATGATTGCTCTAGATTTAAGGACTGTCCCTCTATGTTTCATATTTCAACTATGGGCTTTCCCCAGATTTGAGAAAACACCAAAATTAATAAGTGTTCCTCAATACTGGTTTTACTCAATATACTGTAAGTGTCCTAGGTTGTACTTGCATTTAAATTTATGTTGTTACCAAACATTTCAACTACAGAATTGAAAGCAGTGTTTTTTTTAAGTTACACAACAAACCGTTCTTTTATCAATAAAGTTATATTTTGTAGAACTTTTTTTAAATTGATTCATAACTTGCAACTGATAGCAGTCTGAGACTGCACTTTCTTGTTTTTTGGTTATAATAGCAATTATAGCAAATAGGTGGCGACCAGTTATGTACCTGCAATAAAGCCAGTTTCAACATGTTGCTAGTTTTGGTATTAGGGAGTCTACATGTTACAAGGAGTTATTTCTAAGAGTCATTTGTATTTTCTCCAAAATCTGAAGCTAACCATTTCTGAATGTGCCTAACTCTCAAATATTTCAGGAGGGTTGAATTAGAAAATTCAATTCACAGAATGTTAAAATATACCAGGAATGGCATCAAAAATTGTCTCATAATTTAAAAAAATTGTGATCAGTTTAGGCTGACTAGCTAATTTGGCAGGGATGCAAATGACTGAAATGTTATTTACTTATGGTGTTCACCTCTCTTTATCACTTGCAAACTACCACAATTTATGTTGTTTCACATAAATAATTGAAAACTGGACATGTTTTTTCACCTTCTTTTCCATTCTTGTTTGTCTTGTTTCATTAATATTCTGTTAATTATGCAAATAATGAATTAATGTATGACTTGGCATCATTAAGCTGACACCAAGTACACAAAATAACACTGCTGGAACAATTATTAAAGTAGTCATTGTTGCATCTGTCTGTATGACTTTCATCTCTTAAAACAAAGAGAAAACCCTTCCTTTTCAATCTAGACTGCACCTCGTCATCCCCTCCCCCTCCCACCCCCAGGCGCGTAGCCAAGGGGGGGCGAAGGGGGCAGCCGCCCCCCCCTTGAGCATATTTTTTTTTTTAATTTTTTTTTTTAATTTTTTTTTTAATTTTTTTTTAATGTTTTTATGATATCGCTAGTAATTTCAAAAGAGAAAATGCTAAGATGCAACTTACAAGGCCTGGGAAGTACCATTTCCAGCGATCTGGGAGGCATTTTCAGCCAAAATTTTCTTGTACGCTTCGCGCCAACCATGGTGGCGCTACGCTTAGATAGTATGCAATGCCATATCTACGGCTCTGAAAATTTTTCTACATTTTCGCTCCCCCCTTGGCAAATTCCTGGCTACGCGCCTGCCCACCCCATCTGTCATCAACACTCTGAAGTTTTAACTAACTACATTAAGTGACTATTCTTCTTTCAAACTCATTCCAGGATTACTAAACACATGTTGCATCAAATGTAGTAAAATGTCTCATATGTATTTGGCTTTGAATCAAACAATATAAAAATCGACAAAAACGAATTGTTCCAGGATCTCCTGTACCCCCTTCACCCAGTCACCCTCCGTCCCCCACATGCCCTCCCATTTCTGTTTAGCAACCATTGTTCCTTCCCATCTAATGGGCCATATAGTCTACCCCACCCTGACAACTTAAAATAGCACAGGACAAATATTCCTCTATCAGCCAAGTCAACTAACCCTGCCATCTCTAAGCACACAGTAATGTTCTTTCTGCTTGAAATGATATCTGAAAGCACCTTCTGATAGTCTTCAGTTGACCTTAGCAACCAGGTATCCATGGCGACAGCAGATCCTTCTACAAAAGTCAGTTGCTTTCTCCACACTCAAAACGGACAAAGTCTATAACCTCCACATTTTCTTCAAGGAGGAGGTCGCCAACTGTTAAGCTGGGATCCAAGAGATACTCTTGTTTTAGCATTTCATCTTCAATAGTTTCTCCATCGCCCTCTTTCTCCTTCTTCTCCTCCTCCTCAGTTGTAGGTCGCTCCCTCCGCGCTTCCAGTTCTGTGCAAGAGACAGGAACATTAAACTTAGTCAATGTGTCAATGAGCAAGGCTACGGAAACACTGAATCATCAACAAACCGTTGGAAATACCTCTGCACACCAGCAGTGCCTATAGTGTGTAAAACTGCAGAGTACAAAAGGAGTGTCCTACACAGAACGACTATGGTGACCCTACTTCCCTGTCTATGTAAGACTTTTTATATGCTGCCCTCTAAAGCATTTCAAGGTGTGGGTCTTGAAGCACTGCACTATGGTCCATTTAAATACTGAAGGGTTTATTTGGCAATCATATAGACTGGTCATAAACTAGCACAGGTCTGGGGATGCCGTGTCTTTCAAATGGTCTCCTACAAAATATCAGTTTACATATCTTTAGGACAATATCTTTCCGAACATCATTTCTAATAAACCTTTTTTACGAAATGCAAAAACACTGACAATATGTCCATGTCTTAAGCCCATATATCTATGTTCATGTGAATGTTTTTGACTGATATTTGGCTGATGTAAACAAACATGGATTTTTCGGGGTTTCTAAATGACATTTACATGATGCTCATTAGATGTATCACATTAACAGAATTGATAAACTTCAAAGCATCATCGTATTTCGTGAGCCTTTTGCAGAATGCAAAAAGATTTCTCTAAGGTGAAAAACGATATGTTTCATTTGGTTGTGTACGTGACACTTAACAGCAGCAATTAATATATTTACGTCAGCAACGTATTAGTTTACATCCGCAAGATATGCATATATATTTCAAAACATGTTCATAATTGTTTGGTGACCCTTTTGGCTTTCAATACTTACCTTCAGCTGTTGGTGGTTTGTATTCTCCTATTATCTTAGGGTTCATCCCGACCACATGCTGACTTAACCTTCGACCTATATCACTGGATGGGGTTCCTGATTGGGTCTCACCCGTCCTCCTGAATAAAACGAGAGCAGCATACTTGCCCAGGGTAAACTTCCCCGACAGAGAGGACTTTGGGTTTGCTAAAGCTGAATGCACATAGGACCCTGAAAACCAAAATAAAAGTAGCAATGTTTGAAAGATTAATCAATGATAAAATATCAAAAGATGGATACTTATGGATATGGATTAAATTTTGTCAACTAAAAACAGGTCAGTGACTAATATAGTCAGAGATAGGACATGGGTCCCCTTCTTCAAATGCTGCAATATTCAATGTTTAACAAGGTCAGCACTGTCCACACACTGTTGTTATGGGCCTTTGTGAAGCAGTTTTCACGAAACCAGTGTGCGCCATGCGGAGCTGACAAATTACAAATTAAACAAGTGATACTAATCATAAATTTTCACTGTTTTTTCCTCGAAAAATTCTCAAAAAGAGGCTTATAGACATGTTTGTATTTATTGCATTTAACTAACAGCAGCAAAATCACATGTCCAGATTACTGGCTTCATTTAATTTTAGCCCATATTAAATTATTAATTGCATGTTTTTATTGGCTTCTTAGATCTTAATAGTACATGCTATGGTACGCACCACACGCTATGGTATGCACTCTGTGCGTGAATAGCGTTGTAAATGCTGTTATTATAAAGCATCAACCTGCAAACTTTTGAACTTATTTTCAAATTCCATTTTGTTTTCAACGAACACTATTAAACACCTGCAAGCATTTCTGTGAATTATCTACAACTTATTCTGAACTCAGATTCAACCAGCCATAGATGAACCATGATATTGACTAATGCCTTAAAAAATTTGAAGAAAAATATTAAATATTTCACAAACAACAGAGATACTTTATCTATCTAAGCAATCACACATGTTTACAATAAAAAAATCCATATTTGTTTTTCCTTTGAATTTTCAAAATTTTTAAAAGGCATAACATGAACGTGCTAATAGTAGTTTACATATCATGCATTATTCATATTATGCATTTTTCAGCCTGAAAGAAAGAAAAAATGTAAGCTGGCTGACTTACCAATAATACTGCCACTGGGAGCATTTATGAACATCCCCCTCCTTAGGGACATGTTTTCACCGATCTGACCAATGGTTAGCACAAGAAGCTCACCCAGTGATTTACATTCCTGTATAACAGGGATGTTCTTTAACTCATCAGCGGACAGGATTTTCTAACAAGTGTAGGAAAATATTAAAAGTAGCTTGCTCAGTTGTCAAGAGAGGCTCAGAATACCACCTGCCTTGATGATGAAATCTCTGCAAATCTAAAAGTGATATTGTGGACTAAATATTCCAGAGTCAAAGCTTCACACTGTTTTGTAACTGGCAATATTCCAAGATCTTTGGCGAGAAAGCAGCATGCAAATCCAGATGTTTTTTATGTGTTATAATTGGAGAAAAACTCCAGTGGCATCCCAATGCAAATAATTAATTTTTCTACTTTTTTATGTTACTATACATACATATATAAATATATATATAAATAAATATATATATATTTAATTTTTTTTATTATTATTTTTTTAAATTATTTCTTGAGAGGGAACAGAAAGACAATATGTAGTCAAGTGTAGGCTTAGAAAAGATGACACTGTTTAATACTGATGACCTCATTGCCACTTGAGTGTGTCCCTACTCTATGAAAAACTGACCTTGACAGCTTTCTCTGATGAGTGATTCATCTTCTTACATTCAGCTAATGTAGAAGATGCAGTTTGACCGACAAAATGTTGAAATTTGTTGTTCCGTGCTACAAAGTCTGTTTCACAGTTAACCTATAAGATAGGGGGAAAATAGATACAATAAAATACATACTTAATCTTAATATTTTATCTCAAGAAGGAAGGACAAGTTGTCACTGCATAAGAAAGGAATCTAAGGTAGGCCGTGACCTCCACCTCTTTGTTGGAAAAAATTGATTTAAAAACTGGTATCTACATGAAAATGATTTAAGAGCAATCTCAAAGCAAGGTCAGAACAGTTGAAGGAATGTTACTATCGACAGTTTGCCTTCCTGTGCTCAAATTTCGATACTAAGTGAGATGGCTGATTCACATTTGAGAACACCTTTGTCACTACCAGCACTACCTTAAAATCTGGCATTTTGCAAAATTTCTTAAATCCATCCAGACACTCATTAAGACAGCAAACATGGACATTCAAGTGAGTTATTTCAAATGACACATTAAAATTAGAGAAATTGTCATCATTTTTGTCAATCTCTGTGTTTGCAACCCAACCCAAGCTGTACCTTTAAAGTGTAGTACACTTGACATATCAAAGCAATCAGCTCCGAGATGTAGCTCTATCTTTTAATTTTAGTCACTTTACAACAGGGATTGGGAACACATTGCTACCTACTCAGTGACACAAATGGCAGAACTGGAGCCTTGAAATAAGCAATGCCAGACAAAACTATTGCCTCTGTCAACCAAGACGAAATTAGCACCATCTGCACCTCAATTTGGTGGTGCCTTCAACACCTTTAATGGTAGCTTGGTGTTTTTGACACTTCAGCCCTAAAGGTTACATTTCTATGCAACCTATCTTTACCATAATAAGCACAATTAAAAAATCAAGAAATTTGTTTTCCCTTTTAAGTTCAGTAGACTTAAGACCTACCTCCACCATAGTAGCACATTGATCTTGACATATCAACCCAATCAGCCCCTGAGCTGTAGCTCTATCTTTCAGTTTAGTTGCTTTACTCCATCCTTCCTTCTGAGCTTGCTCCTTCAACCAAACTTCAGCCTGAAAATAAGAAAATGTTGTGTCGATATGCAACGTAGCTGAATGTTTAGCTTCTGCAATAGTGCACTGTTGCTTTTTAAAATTTCACAAAAACCTGAGATTTTATCATGGTCTTCTAAACTTTATAGGCAAATGAACTATTCTTGAAATGACATCAAAGAATTAAGTACTGTGGTCTTACTAGTTTAAATTTTCAACAAATTTGACATGTATATGTCTATAGATTTTCAAGATAATTTCAAATTGAAGGACACACATTTGGTGTTTTCTTTGGCATATTTAAATAAATCAATATTGACTTAAGTCAAGAGACTTTTTAAACAGCTTGAAAAGCAAAAAACATAGAATGTATTTCTCACCTTCTCAATATCATTTTCAAACTTTTCTAGAGCTTTCTTGCAGTTAATGAAGCTAAATCCTGTCTTTTTCCTTAGCTTGGACAAGTTCCCTTTGACACTAGATGATGAACTTGACGTTTGATGAAAGAGGCGGTTAAGACCTAAATGCACTGATTCTGTTGAGAAATAAGGAATGAAATAATAGAAATTTTAGATTCTAAATTTATTAATTATTGTTGTGATATCTCTTCTTTAGTTTAATTTGCTTAAAGTATATTAAGATGCTGTTATGTACAAACAGGAGTCATACGTACGTTCTTCTTCCAATGCTACATACAGATTAAAAAGTAGTTACTTACGTAACAAGTAGCCTTAGTCCTTAGAAAGTCTCTGTAAATTAAATGTATCACTTCTTTGTAAGATACAGTTCTTTATAAGGTCACTTATTGATGCTAAGAGAACAAATTATCTTCTCTTAAAGGTCAAAGCTACATTAATGATGAGCTCTTTGATTTTGCTCTGCAATTTAGTTTCATCTTTCGATCATGTGATTACACCCATACTTTGATCAGATTCCACCAGAATATGATAGATTTATACTTCTTAAGTCAAAATCTTGAGTCAAAATCGTCAAAGAAAGGAAAATTCATCAAACTTTGAATATGCATTATAATTTACTGTATAAGTCTGATAAATTGGGGAAATACTTTGTGAAGCTACCTAGGAGTAGGAATATAAAATTTATGTTCTGTCTTGGTATATATGGTTAGGCCTATGGATTAAGAATGGTTTTCAAAAGTACAGTAAATGTACTGAGTCTGTAGTTTAGGGCAATTTTATTGTTAGCATATACCACCATACCTCTGATTTACAGTGAACAAAATACACTACAATAATCCACAGTGCATATCTCTTCTGGATTCTCTGATGTATTGAGACCTATGTTGCAATTACATTAGTATTACTGTAACTTACATTACATATTCTTGCCTTACTTAGTGTTACTGTTAGGCCTACCATAGCCTAACGCAAGACTAAGTGACTGATGTTAGCCAACGGACAGAGTATTATCATGTAAACATGGGTCTAATTAGTAGTTGTACCACATCACTCACTTTGAACCCACATAGTTGCAGTTGTAGAATTGTAGAAATTCGTAAAAATCGAGGCCATCTAAGTTGCATTCCACTGTCACTTACTCATTGATGTAAAGACCGAGGTACCACACAGTATCAATATCAGTGCTGACAGCTGCGTGTTAAAATGATTTCGCATTATTGGTACCTACGTTGGAAACTCAACGTTACATCACCAGTTATCGCACATGTACTTTCAGTCACAATAAGTTGCGTAGTATTTTTTTTCCTGCAATGCAATGAGCAACACAGAAACGTAAACGTCCCTGCCTAATACACTTGCATAAAGCAAAAATTCCAACGTGATATGAAGTGACATCATACTATTCTAATCGGTTTAGGTATTTCGATAGGAAATGAAGATGGCATTTTAATCTGAATTTGTTGTAGCTATACGTTTGTGAATTCAGTTTCTTTATAATGTACGGTATTTACAACTGTTCATTAAATCGGGTGTTTGCATACTATGTTATCCTCAGTTCAGTTTAAATGGGATTTCCCTTATCCCGATGATCATATAAACCGGGTGGGGGGGGGGGGGGGGTGACAATGCACATGAGTGTAACAACTTTGTTAGTACCGTCAAACTCTTATACCGAATTATCAAAAAACCCACCAAAGACCATTTTATAAGTCTTTATTGTAGTGCGTGTATGGCAAGCCATGTGGGACAAACACCGCATAATATATCCGCGTATTAATTCGAATATATACGCACATATTAATTCGAATATATATGTGTTGTACATGTGTAAAGTTTCGCTTTATGAAGCGATCTCGCGAGCCCGCCAAAACATTTATCGTTGGTATATGTACACAGCAAGAGCGGAAATGTGTTTTCGTGTATATTCTCATTAATCCGTGCATATATTGGATTTAATCCCCATATGTATTCTATTTAATACGTGTATATATTCGAATTAATACGTGTATATATTCGAATTAATACGTGTATGTATTCGAATTAATACGCGGATATATTTGGGCCTTATGATTGGCTAATAATATATACGCGTATATATTCCAATTAATACGCGTATAAATTACGATTAATACGCTGATATATTATGCAGTGTTTGTATACCACATGGCTTGCCATATGCGTGTGCGCGTTACAATATTGGCATTACTGCCAAGTGAACGATACCTACATGATTGGACGTTGAAACTTAAAGTTGCATACGGTCTCTCTACATTTGAAATTCAGAGGCTAGCTGCGTAGCCAACTTATCCTCAGCCTGTCACGGCGCTCACAACCGCCCTCACTTACTAGGTACCTACATGACTATACTCCCTGGTGTGTTGTCCGCCCCAAAAAATAACACCATGAACAACTGAAAAGTTCTTCCTAATACTGCAAGCACTCCCCGCGCACTACAATACAGCGTACGTATTTGCAGGCAAATGCAGCCGACCACGCAAGTCGTTTCTGTCGATTGGGAATTCTTCTACACACAAAAGTGTTTCAAAGTTGATCCGTCAAGCAGTGTGAATTTATTCACTGTTGAAGATCTATCTGATTTAAGTTATGATACGTTTCATCAACAATGATGTAAAAATCGACTATTTTATCATATTTAGTCATGTCACCCATGCAGATGTTTGATTTCATTATATA
>JAIPMN010009724.1:0-44705 GCA_020650975.1 Apostichopus californicus
ACATATATATGTATCTGTATCTAAATTTAAAAGGACGTAATACTTCCATGTAATAATATAAATAACACAGGCAATTGAATACAAAGGGCAAAAGTAATAGCCAGTGATACTGAGGTGGTGGGTCAGTAGGGTGGGGAGGGGAGGGGGAGACACCATTCTAAAATGGTACCAGGTAGATTCTGCACAATGTTAGAGAGAAGAAAGTACATATATGTATGGAGTGGGGACAGGTAAGAAAGGAAGGTATAAAGAGACCAACCTGAGGATCTGATCATAAAACTGCTGTACGAGAGACAGCACGGCAGAGTGACCCAGATGTGGGAGTGGGAGGGGAGGGGGAGGGATGCAGTGCTAAATCATTACCAACATATATGTTAGCCAGAGAGTATAATGGGAGCAACACACTTGAGTGTATCATTTATACATCGCTAAAATAGAACAGAGCCAGAGTGTGAAGGTTGTGATGAGACAGGTAATCCAAGAGAGACGTAAATACAACATTTGATGGCAAAATAGTCAAAATTATCACAAGGTTGATGTTCTCTAACTGATGAGCTATCTGTGTGACCTTTCTACAAAACTAAATATCGGGAATAATATATCCAGCATGGCAAAATGTTATGCAATTTGAGCAACTAGCTATTCAAGTCTAAGATGTACAGAAGTTTGTTTTTTGTTTACACAGGAACCATCGTATTTTTAGAAGAAACAGAGTTCTCAGACTTAAGAATTACTAGACAACATTTGGACACTAACTTATTCCCTGACATATCAACAATATGGTACAGTAGCACACCTCCAAACTTAAATGCCCTAATAAACTGTCCTCCTACCTAGGATTCTTGCAAACCTATAATTAAAACTTTGTTTCTAACCTTTTTAATGATGAGCATTGACAGCTGTGTAGTATTACAGGACAAGAGAGAGAGGTACAAGATATATCGGACGGATAAAAGAGTGACTTTAAATGTCACTACTAATTTACTCAAGCTGTCATTCAAATACCTTGGTCATTTGAAAGTGATATAAACATGCCAGGAATAAACACATTTATCTTGGTAAACAATTTCCTTGGTTGCGAGGGCACAACAGGTAAATTTCAATTATTGTGCTTGCATCACCCTTATAACAAACTTAATTTTATAGTCCAAAACAGACTACTGTAAAAGATACTCTCTTATATGTCTCAAGCTAAAAAGAAGGAAAATATCAAATTAACATTTCTCGGTGACCAAGCTTACAAACTTAGCCTACGTTTCCTTCACGTTACATAATGAACTTTTTCATTTACGTGGCACAGATGTTTATGATATCGCTGAAAATCTCTGTTAAAGAGAAAATTTTACCCATTTGGTTAATTCTTGAGATAGCAAAAGTGAAACAAATGCTTTCACTTTTACAGGATTTCCTGTGCAATAAAGTTGAAAGGATTTTGAAACTAGAAATCCAAAGTCATTCACTTCTTGCTGCACTTCATCTAGTAAGATGACTCTACAGTTTGATCAATTGCATGAAATCATATTTTTTTGAGTAATACTTGATCAAATTGTTGCTATAAATTCATTGATTGAATTTGTATTTTCATGAGTAATACTTGGTCAATTGTTGCTCTAAATTTTGCAAGATATGTTTTCTATCTAACGAGTAGTCAGTCTCAGATACATGACAACAATTTCGATCTATGCGTATGAGAGAGATGTTTTCTTCGCAAATATTCCTCATGAAAAAATTGTTTTGACCAATAGCTCAGTTGAATATATCGACTTTGGTCGTCACAATTTTCCAACCTGCTGAGAATTACTCCAAATAAGATTACCATTGATCAAGCTAAGGCACTAGTCTCAGATTTTTCAACCAAATAAAGGCTGATTGAGTACGTAATAAAAGATCTTGATTCAATCCTCAACATTCTTGTCATCTCCACACTTTTCCAGGAAGACTATAGTAACACACTTAAAGACTGCAACAAAATTTTCCCTCTCTTAAATTTTTTACTCACTTTTTTTCAAATGAAATTTCAAAGTCAAGCTTATGACCTCTCTGGATATGAGATTTTAGTATAAACTGTCATCAACAAATTTATCAAGCTCAACTCAAAAAAGCTACTTCAAATGCTCTACCGATGTGACCGATGTCCTGACTTTATTACATTTACTAACAGCTAGTGTTGATGATGTTGACAACTTTTGGATTTCGCATCATATACGTTTCTATGTACCATGAGCAATTGATATCCAACACTTCTCCATAACACTTCTCCACAACACCTCCCCAACAACACTTCTCCAACAACACTTCTCCAACAACACTTCTCCAACAACACTTCTCCAACAACACTTCCCCAACATCACTTCTCCAACAACACTTCCCCAACATCACTTCTCCACAACACTTCCCCAACATCACTTCTCCAGTATTACTTCCCCAACAATACTTCTCCAACAATGCTTCTCCAACAACACTTCTCCAGTAACACTTCCCCAACAATACTTCTCCACAACACTTCCCCAACAACACCTCCCCAACAACACTTAAAGCTCCAACAACACTTCTCCACAACACCTCCCCAACAACACTTCTCAACAACACTTCTCCACAACGCTTCTCCACAACACTTCTCCAACAACACTTATCCACAAAACTTCTCCAACAAGCTCTCCTAAATCCATCACAGGAAATTGATTAAGCTAAGCAGAAACATAAACTGGTTTATGAGGAGGGGCCAAATTCCAAGCATTAGGGAGCTATCAAGAAAAAAGGAAAAACAGGAAATTAGGTCATTGCAAAAGGGAATCAAGAATAACTCTTATGTAACACTGCTGCTAATTATTTATTAGTTGCCAGCATTATTTAAATAAATGAAAATATGGGAATGGAATTTTAAGGTATACAGTATTTATACCCATTATGGCAAATAGTTTTTCACCAAATGAAATGTCACCTAGGTGTTTAAATTTTCATATGTTGTTTTTAATTGATCATGTCAACCAAATATTGCAGAGGGTGGGACATATATTCATTTTTTCCATTTTTTTTTGCCAACTCAGCAAACAGTTTTGAGGTATTATTATATTGAATTTGTCATATGTTGAGGGGCAAGCTATTGCCTTTAAAGTTTTAAAGGAACTTGAAAACATATACTGAAAATCTGCTCTCCCTTCTTAAAAGGTTGGATTTTTAGATAACAATTTGTAACTATGAAACTCTCTGGGTACTTGTTTGTAGACCTATCCCACCAGATGGATTCACTTACAACTTCAAAATACAAGAGAGATCAGACATAGCACAATGGAAGGCTTTGAGCAGTTTATAAAACATCAAGAAGCCATCCACTTTCCCCCAATTCCCAAATATACATTTCATTTTTATTACAAACAAGAAGTATGGAAAAGTTGATTATTGTTGACAGCCTCTTTCATAACTCAAAGTAAGTTGTCTGTAATCCCAAGGAGACAACACATGAACTGTAGAGTTTCTTATCTCCATGGCAACATGGACGATCCCCATGGCAACACTGGTGAACCCCAAAAAAATGACTACTTCCCTTCGTAAAGATAAACGAGCAATGAATATTGCCAAACAGTAGAGAAACTCCATTTCTAAAGCCCATAATCATAGTTCCCAATTTCCCATGTATATTTACCATGGTTAGGTATATTATAAATGAACTCTCTTGTAATCAAATAATTTTAAACAATGTTGGGTCTGAAGGAAGTAACATATCAACGCTTGCCGGACATTCGGTTTCCCAACAACGATAATCCTGAGGTAAGAAGACCCATAACGATTTGTTGACTCCACCTTTGGAGACTCTCAGACTTACGGTCTTTTCTTTTTTTACCCACTGTTCCAGTTTGAACTGATAAACAGGACCCTTAAAGCTTACTAAAATAAGCCAGCATTCATGTTAGCTTCCTGAAACGTTTAAAGAATTCCTAATTAAGTTAAGAGGTTTTCCCCCTCCTCCAGCAAAAACATCCTAACCTCAAGGATGAGGTTTGGGAAATATAAAATGAATCTATCAACAGACTGTGTTCAATTTTGGACTGAACTGTAAATTTGTATCCGTTAAACCAGGTCATGTAAAACATTCACACATATATTTGGACTTCTCTCAATCTACCGTTTTCAGTCTCTCGACTAGTGAGTATCTCATTTGAGCGTTTAATCCAAACACAAAAGATATTGTGTTAAAACATTTAGATCTGTGCTTATTTCCACTTTGTTTGCAAACCTTGTGCCCAATTTCACCATTAATGGTGAGAATTCGGTGGACCATAGTTAACAAATTACGAGATCAAGTGACAGGTTTTACAATCAATGATCCACTATGGTACTACCAGAATACCAGATTGGACCAAATTCAACCCAAAATACAGGTCTACCCATGCTGAGTGAGTATTTTATCTAATTGTACTTGTGCACCCTTGACACTTGTGAAGTAATTATACCAGCGCCCTTCAAGGAGTTCATATCTGTCATCCACTTCCTGTTCTGTGTTTGGCATGTTAATCACACTTGGTAACCTGTTGATTTGTTCTTTGTTGCTATTGGTAACCCCTTTTTCTTCGTCTGTACCTACCTAAACCCATGATCATCTTTGTCTGCAGGAACATCCCACAAGAAATTAAGAAATTCCCTCGAGATTTCAAAGTAACCTGTAAATCCCAAGGATCTACTTGCCAATGGAATGGTTACCATGGCAAAACTCATCTCCTTGTTCTCTGGGTAATTTCATACCTCCCATTCATGCTATGCCAACTTTGCAGACTATATCCCATGTTAACTATTCTTGTCATTGGGTGGAAGTAACCAAGGCAACAAGAGAGGATACTGTTCTAGAGGAGGTCAACTCTGGATCACCCAACCTTGACTACCTTCCCGTTAACTGTCACCCTTAGCATTAAGTACTAAACCCTCCATTCTACAGCCTCACCCCCCCCCCCCCTCCCCCTCCTTCCGTACCTCCCTCCACTCCTCTTCCCAAATATTCCTCAGTACCATTGCCCACTTTTAATAGAAGAGAAAGAGGCACAAGGTATATCAAATAGTGTAAGTGAAGTACAAGTTTATATCATCAAGCCTTGATCATCCATAATGAAACATATTTCTCTAATTATGTCCTGTTCCATGTCCCACTTATCCTCGAAATGATCCCCTACCCTTCAATTGCTACATCACCATTTTCCCAATCCCACTTTTCTTCTTTTTACACTTCCCTTCTTTACCTTCATCTCCTCTTCCATCCCTCCCCTTACTTCCTTCCCTCCAATATTCTCTCCCCTTCCCTTCCTGTGTCTCTCCCTTCCTATCTCTTACCCTTCTTCTCCCCTTTCTTTTCTCTCCTTTTCTCTCCCTATCCCCCCCCCCATCCTTTTTCTGTCCTTCCTCCCCTTTCTCCTCCCCTCCCTCCATCACCCATTTACTGTCCCCTCCCTTCCTCTCTCTTCTCCTCCCCTCCCTGCTCTCTCACCCTTAAATAAGGAAGAATGAAAGCTTTTATCTTGAGTGTATTGGACAAAGAGGCAAACCAGTCTGCCTTTAAAGGGTGTGAAGACTCGGGCAAAAAGAAACGTCTAATGCCGGTAATCTGACCTAGTTTCGAATGAGGTGTAACAGAAGTGTTAGACACCACCATCGATCCCAGAAAATACACACACAGCTTGCTACCGTCGGTAATTAGACACTAGTGTACAGTCAGCACATACAGCTGCAGTCAATACCCACAGCACAGAATACAAACGATACAGCTATGGACATCTCAGGTCCAGCTAAAGATAACAAGGTATCACGTTTCATTACTGTTTGCATTTTGTAGCGACACGAGCAAAACGTCACTTGCAAGCAACAGAAAGTTAACTTTTTCAGATGGCCGCACACGTTTTGGGGCGAGTCTTCAATGCCTTTAAATCAGAGAGAGAGTTGTACCTCTCTTTCTTGGGAGGCAAACTCAGGGCAACCAACATGCTACTTATATAGGAGCAAGTGTAAACTGACAGTGACACACAATTTCATGACAGGATGTCCTCTGCTGAAAGAGATGATTTATCTTCTTGACAGGATAATAATATTGCTCCAGGAGCAAAGACCATCCTCTCATCTGATCAGGTCAGTCTGTACCCTCCAGGTGTAAATAGTAAGTCAAAAGGTGGTTCAAATTAACAGAAACAGTAGAAGTTTACCAGAGGGAATTTAAGGGATATAATAACATGAGGGCTTATTGAGTTATCCTTATATTTTGAAGGTACCCGGCCTTATTCTAGGAAGCTATACAAAGAATAATACCTAAATGAACTAATAATTAACAACAGCTTGACTTTATTTTAATGTTCTGTATACAATTTATCAAAATGACAAATACCAACACAAACATATTTTGATCATCAGGTAACATGTTCTCCCTTTAGGATGAAAGGCACATGCAGATTAATTCCAGCTAATTATCACTTGATCTGTTTTTGATGATAATGGCACATTATCTGAAGCATTTGGAGAAAACTTTTTTTTTAAATCTCCTCTGATCCAATAGGAACTTTTTGTAAGTTTTCAATGCAATATTATAATTATATACACCTTTAAGAAGTATCCTGCCATCTTGAAAACAATGAAGACAGATGTAAGTCAGGAATAATGACCTCGAGGAGAGATTCTTTTATTTGGTGGTAGGTGGATAGGGGCTCAGACAGACAAGTGCATCCTCTATGGTTGAAGGGCATTGACCCAGCACCATGTAACACCAGAAATCAAAATACAAAGGGAATAGAATTTAATTTCTGGGAAACACAGGTGTGTTTGCATCGCTTAGACTGTCTACCTTTTGTTTGAGGTAATATTAGAGCTTGATACAATATATATTCTATCCTAGTAAAAACTGGAAGTTAGGTTTGACCTAGGTTTGCAGCTTCAAGAATTTCTCTAGCAGCATGCCCAACGACCACAGTATCAGACCAGAAGACATTTTGTTTTTACAAGTAGACACCTACTGTTACTTCAACATGTTCAACATAACCAGCCTGTTAGCCTCCTTGTTGTTTAAGTATGAAGTGCCACTTTATTTATTTACAGCACATGTTCAGACAACCCTTATCTTCCTGTTATCTATCGTGTCTGTCAGCTTAGTACTCAAGTCACGTTAACAAGATTTCTCGACCGATCTACGGAAACAATAGTATCCAGCTAAAAACCCTGTCAGATTGCGAGGACATTTTCTTTTCCTTAAACCAACATTGATCAAAGCGAATCTAAATGTTGTTAATAATCTTTTTGCGATCTTAATTCCGGCAATCTATGAGATGACCAGAGCCGATGACCTGCTGAATTATCGGTACTAACCGCTGGAAAAAGTAAGACGGTAGTTGTGTGACAGGAAGCAGGATAATACAGGTGTGAAATTACAGTCAAACTGACAGAATAGAATTACATGGATTGGGAGACCAAACCAGTTCCAGTAAAAGGTAAACGAAAGTGCTTTTTGGCCTGTAAAAGAGGAACTTTTCCTAAGAATCCTGCTGAATTTTTTTTTAATTCCATTCCTGCATGTTTTTGGGAAATTTACATTTGTAAATATCTTTATACCACTCCTACAAAAAGTGAACTTGGAGAAAGCAGAAGTGACTTCATGGAAACACACACACTTACAAAATGTGAACCTACCATGAGATCGGAAATTCCCAAGATACCAGCATTCAGCATATATGATATGATAACTTTATCACAATACTCTCATCAGGATATCTTGGATGGTGGGTGAGGTGGGGATGAGGGAGGTTGCGGGGCTATACGGTATAGTTAAGCTTTCTCAATAAAAACACACTACTTTAGCTGCAGACCATTTAAGATGTTTCCTTTTACTTAAACATCAACTTTTGCAATGACAGATAATGACTGTAGAGGATATCTATTGGGTTAATTATTTCTCGAGACTATAATTTCATCTCAATTTTAAGACATACAGGCTATACAGGCTATACCGGCTACTACAAGTCAGAGCGCTTAATCTGGACAGGATATCAGTGTTTTCTATAGCCGCAAATTATTATTCTTCAAGAACGTATTTTCCTAGACTTACTGGATATTATTCGTCCGTAACGATATCTCCAGGTCTCTCAAGTTCTGGGTCGACGAGTCCTGCATCTTCTTACGTTGTCTCTGTGAGAGTGGGAGAAGGATATGTCGCATTTGTAAACAAAGACAAACAACTGGACCATGTTATTTCACATGCTAAATGATCCTATGATATCTCATTTTATTAATTTGGAATGTTTCCACAAACAGTTTGCATCCCTCAAAAACAATAACTGTATCAAGATTGGTTGTTACTTTACAATACATTAGCTACTTAAAAAGTAAGTAAACAACATTGGTTTTCTTTGATAAATGGAAATAGTTGAACATCTAATTTTGTTCATTAGAGTTTACTTTTGCACTGACAATTATACGGTCACAGCTTGGTAGTGCCATAACAAGGAGGTTAACAGAGAGAAAATGTTCCCATAATCGCCTCCAAACTTACTGGTTTGGGGTCCTTAAGAATGGCAGGTAAGTGAGGAATGAAGTAAATATTTTGATGTCAGACTAACTTTCAGGGTAATTACAGGGAAATTATAGGGGAATTTTTCAGTGGACCATTCCTTTCCTTACGAGCTGGAAACCACTTTTTCCAAAAATGAAATGCTGCATTAAGTGATGACTTGCTATTATAGTCCCTGCCAAATGCTATCATTCCCGATGCAATTTCCATCTTTCCAGTTAAAGTTACGGATGAAATTTCACAGGAAAACTTATCCTTACTTTTAAACTGTTCTATACGGTTTGGGCAAGATTGTCACAAACAAATATAACAAAGTGTCTGACGATTCTCCATTTGATCTTTCACCTGTTGAAGAAGATGCTACTGAGAGACGGTTTATGCAAATTAATTGAGCGTAGATTATGCAATGAGGTCACACACGTAGGGAATCCATCTTTGACAATGTATAATTGATCTTTTTTACTCCTTTTTTCTTCTTTGTTTCCTTCTTCAAATAAGAGCAGAAACTAAAACCAAATTAACCATCAACGGCTTACCTTGTATATGACAAGAAAACTACCATACATGCTTAATAAAGAGCAACAAATTCTCCAGCACACCATGAATGACGATTTTTTCCAGTTGGAAAAATTAGGCTAATGAAATAGATTCTTTACCAACTACCTTTTGTTTTTCACTTTTTAATATTTTTTTTTCTGGGAAATGTGTGAGTCTGAAATGTAGCAGAGACAACAACAAAATTATGAAAGCTTTCGGTGAAGAGAGGCGTAAACCATCAGCTTGTTACAGAACAACAACAAAAAGATGGTAAAAATTAGGTCATGGTTTTGATTTTTGATCATGTTTTTATCAACATTTTTTGGTGAAGCTGACAATTTCCTCTACAAAGACGATGAATTACTTCATTGCGAGAGTTATAAGGACATTAAGTGTAAAATTTTCTGTCTTAACCCATTTTATTGATTTTCATATGGAAGTACATTACCAACCAATAACATATCGACAAAGAGTAAATCATTTATAATTCTTTCATCCATGATGAAGTTTTTATCTTATCGAGAAAAGGGATGGTCCTCTGGGTGCTGGAATGAAGAAGGTGGAAGCATTAGACCAGAAGTTGTCCATCATCAAGACACTGTACACAATGGTTAATACTGAATCACTCTACGCATTGCAGGGGAAGAGTGTGATACCACAAAGGTTTAAGTGAGAAGCAACACATATTTAAGATTCAATCATAAGGTCCCGAGTTCGAGTCACTCCAAGATTAATGTATGTCGTCTAGTTACAGAGTTGTTGACAATTGACAATTCATAAACATGGATGTTAAATATGAATCTAAGAGACTGACTTTGGTCAGCTTGCGGCTTTGATAAGCCAATGATGGCTTCTTCGCGAGTTCCTGCTTGCAGGAGGATCTGAAATACATTCATACAAGATCTGTTCAACAACTTACTTTGGATGAGTTTCCAGGTTCCATAATCTTCTTGATTTTGGAGATGTAGACACTTGGAGCAGCTTTGGCATGGACTAGCTCCTGTAGGAAAGAGAAAATCAGAGTCGCTGCTAGAAGAAGGTAATATAAGGGAGGAAGGATGCCCCCCTGCCCCCCCCCCAAAAAAAAATATTACCAAACTTCCTTCAATGGTTCCCTGAGAAACATAGTGACAGCAAATTAAGATGCAACTTTATTTTGCCCAGCAATAATTCAACACAGCTTAAAATAAATCATATACGTGCAGAGAGGAATTTAGGTTTAAAAATATATTTTGGTACCCTACTTTCAGTGATATCAGTACTGTTCTTCATGCCTGATTGAAAATGGAATTTATCTAAAGTAATACACGAAACCAGACTTGCAATAAGTTTACACCGATACTCCTACTCTGGAATATTCATCAGTACTGTACTGACCTCACTGGGTTTGTACTCATGGACACACTCAGGCTTCAAGTCTCGCAAATTAAATTGTACTTCATACCAAGGTACTCAATGCTTCATCTTGTAAATTAAATTGTACTTTATACCAAGGGAAATTTTAATTGTACTCAATGTTTCAATCTTGTAAATTAAATTGTACTTTATACCAAGGGAAATTTTACTTGTACTCAATGCTTCACGTCTTGTAAATTAAATTGTACTTTATACCAAGGTACTCAATGTACTCAATGCTTCATCTTGTAAATTAAATTGTACTTTATACCAAGGAAATTGTAATTGTACTCAATGTTTCAAGTCTTGTAAATTAAATTGTACTTTATAACAAGGGATATTTTACTTGTACTTCACGCTTCAAGTCTTGTTAAATTAATTCTACTTATTCCACGGGAAACTTTACTTGAACTCCTAACCATGACGTTGTAGTCATACTACTCAGTCTGCAATTTATTGATTGATTGATTGGTTAAAATTGCAAGGAGATCAATCGGTTAGCACCAATAGGAATGAAATTGAATCAATTACGCATCATTTATCTTAAATTCACACACCTGATCACAGATGAGGTCCCACTTCTTTTCATCATCATACTGTCTCAGTAGTTTGGCCTTCTCTGGAGGGAGGTCCATTTGATTCTGGAGAGGAAATGGAAGAAAATCACAGTCAAGTATGGTTCTTGAAATCTTTTCACATCAATTACTGTGATGGCTTTGGAAATCTCTTCACATCAACTACTGTAAGTGATGGCTTCGGAAGGAAGGTAAGGAGAGGTTGGGGGGGGGGGGGTGGGAGGAGGGAGTAACAGGGAGGGACACAGTGGGGAATGAAAGGAGGAAATAGTACAGTCATTTACCATTCCCAAATTCTGTCCACATCAGCTGTTGGATGTGATGACTCCTGAATGGTTGGTTGAGATGGAATGAAGATAGAGGGTGGCTCAAGAGTACACACAGACAAGTGCAGGGGAGGGGGATGCTGGGAAAAATTGTGTAAATGACATAGCAACATGCTACTTCCTTTCACAGACTGGATGAGACGGGATATGAAGAACAAAACCAATTCTACATTCCATACCATAATTCATTGAATTATATATAGTTAATCTGTAATGTAACTGAATTATCTTGCAAAATATCTCCATTCTTATATATTTTCATTTTTATCAAACTTTTAAGGAGATGCAGAATCTTTAGGTTTCATATTAATGTATGTTTTGTATGTATCTCAACTGAATTTTGCTAGACAGTTAAGTAGAAGATGAATAAACTGAAGAAAACCCATTAAAAAAAGTTTGACCGAGTGAAAGAAGATTGACATGAGATGATAGACACAATCAGCCTTGTATGGGTGCTTAAAAGTGCCATCAACATAAGAAAACTTTGCCCCAATAAGTCAACATTTTTCAGTAAATTGTTTAGATAACCAGATAATATATTATCAACAAGAGCCCAAGGGCACTGCGGTTCCTTGCGTAGGGGTATATGACAATACACATAATATTATCATAGCAAGATTGGGCTCAAATAGTCCAAGTAATTGTGGTCCTACATGTACCCATAAAGTAACCAACACTATAGCCAACACTTTTGTGATCACAAATTGTGATCGGAGTTTTGATCGGAAAGCACTTTTGAGATCTGAATATGGCGTCGAAAATGTAAGAAATATAAGGTCACCTACAAGCGGGTCAACAGATATGATAACATTGGTGACCTCAGATCACATGACCGTTAAGTTTGAAAATGTTCCACCACCCCATTCACAACTTGTCCCAAAATATCAATCGTGTCAGACCTTGGCACTGGGAGTTAATTGCATTAAATGTCTAAACATTAACTTTGAACTTGCATAACTTCACACACAAAGGTCACCCGGGGGTCAACCTATTGACATTTATGATCAGAAGGTACCTTTGACATCTGAAAATAGCATCAAAGCTGTAAAAATCCCCAAAACACTTAAAGGTCACCAGAGGTCAAGTTGAGGTCAAGGGTCACCCAGATGCGGGTCGACAATTGGATTACATTGAAGCAACTCCCAACCCTAACGGACAAATCGTTCTCAAGTTATCATAAAAATACTTGTTTTTTAACATTAATTGACCTTTGGTGACCTCGGATCACATGACCGTTAAGTTTGAAAATATTCCCCTATACCATTTGCAACTTGTCCCAAAATATCAACTGTGTCACTCCTTGGCACTGGGAGTTATTGCATTAAATGTCTGTAAATTAACTTTGACCTCATATAACTTCACACACAAAGGTCACCTGGGGTCAACCCATTGACAATTTTGATCGGTGAGACTTGAATATAGCATCAGAACTATAAAAATTCAAACATTTTATCTTTGCCCATTTTCACCCCCCAAAATACTTGTTTTTTAACATTAATTGACCTTTGGTGACCTCGGATCACATGACTGTTAAGTTTGAAAAATATTCCCCTATACCATTTGCAACTTGTCCCATAATATTATCCGTGTCAGACCTTGGCACTGGGAGTTATTGCATTAAATGTCTGAAAATTAACTTTGACCTTGTATAACTTCACACACAAAGCTCACCGGGGTGTCAACCCATTGACATTTTTGATCGGAAGGTACCTTTGATATCCAAATCTAGCATCAAAACCAAACATTTTCTTTTTCGCCCGTTTTCTCCCAAAATAAGCACATTTTTTCTAATGTGACCTTTGACCTTTTGACCTTAGTTTCAGATGTAGTTTGATCTCCTGATTCCAAAAATCACCACGACAAGTCTGTACAGCCATCCTAACTCCGACCGAAAACTTTGACCCCATTATAACTTCACACACAAAGGTCAAACGGGGTCAACCTATTGACATTTATGATCAGAAGGTACCTTTGACATCTGAAAATAGCATCGAAACTGTAAAAATCCCCAAAACACTTAAAGGTCACCAGAGGTCAAATTGAGGTCAAGGGTCACCCAGATGCGGGTCGACAATTGGATTACATTGAAGCAACTCCCAACCCTAACGGACAATTCGTTCTCAAGTTATCGCAAAAATACTTTTTTTTAACATTAATTGACCTTTGGTGACCTCGGATCACATGAATGTTAAATTTCAAAATGTTCTCCTAACCAGTTCACAATGTGTCCCAAAATATCAACCTTGTCACACATTGGCACTGGGAGTTATTGCAGTTTTAATATTTTGGGTTTTTGGCCTCTAAATGACCTCCTTTGGTGACCTTCACAGGCACCAAAAACAATAGGGCACACCTTCTCACTATCGCGGATCTATATACCAAGTTTGAGTTAAGTCCAACTTTCCCTTGTTGAGTTACAGTGTACCCAAGCAAGTGTCACAGACGCACACACAGACACACATACACACATACACACACACACACACGCACACACACGCCAACCTGACTACATAGGTTCCTTTTGCTAAAGCAAGGAACCAAAAATCAGAAAAATGTTGGATTGCTCAGTTGCTTTAACTGAGCAATTGAACATATTTCTGCAAAATGTTCAATTGACAACTTATCACATCTGGCCAATTCAACACTTCTAAGCTTCCGTAGCCTTGCCATTATAAGTCTTCCGTTAGTTAACCATTTCTTGACAACTCCCAAACTGTCACGCCTACATTGCATGTTACATGTTAGACATTTATACTTCAGTTTTTTGTCATAGATGAATCAACTAATACTGGTAACATATCCAAGAATAATTGTCATGACAACCAGGTAAAATGTGATGGTACCTTATATACACTTAATACTGTTTATAGATTCAACACCAATGAACTGGTACCTGAATAAAAAATGTTTGTAATATTACAGTAAACAGGGTGTTGTCAAAATTTAAACCTTGAAGTGTTAAGTAACTTACACTCATACAGACTCATTATAAAGTCAAAGTACCAAAGTAACTTGATATCCCCCATAATGCACCAAAAAATTGGCAACATCAAGTATCTTGATATACCTATCATGCATTGCAAATTTGCAACATAAAGAAACTTGATACTATATTCATCATGCATTCCAATACAAAGTAACTTGTTATCCATCACACCATTACAATATAAATTAGCAACTCATTAAATACCCATCATGCCTTGCTACTACCTGCAAGTCTTATTGTACAAGTCATCTGCCTTGACTTCTGATCATCACCTGGCAATTAAAGCAGCGAGTTTGCTATTTGATTTACAGTATAGGCCAGGACAGTTAACTACAAATTGATTTACATCCGACCTTATAATACATTTGATGATAGGTCAGTGCTTTTCAATGACAGGGGGCTGAATAGATGTCAACACTCACTCTACCATAGAAATATATCCACGGTATTTCCAATATTAGTCCAAGAATAAGTTATTTGAATTATGTTGATGCTAATTTCTATCCAGTACAGTATATATATATATAAACAAAACCTGATAATATGTGTGGAAGCTGCATTGCAGTCTGATGAGGGAGGTCAGTGATACTTTCGAAAATAAATACTGGTAGATATTCGAGGGTCATTCCAATGGTCAAGGATTGTAAGAACCAAAGGACAACATTGAAAGTAGAATTGACCTTGATATATAAAGCTGTCTCCACCCTTTAAGCCAAGGAAAAGCCTGACATATATACCTTCAGGATTGCTCATTAATTGCGGTCCCAGCAGGGAAAGTGAAGGTTATAAACAATCTAAAAAGGATAATTCCTTTAAAGAAAATATTTGCATTTTGGTCACCAAAATTCCAGCAAAATTACAAAAATTTAGGCGTTACAAACTTTACCAATTTTTGTTTTTACAAATTTACAAAATTTAGGTGAACATTGTACATAAAAAACTATACATTGCAATTTATTACATAACACTAAGACAATCTCCTCAAGTTAGTTGCAGTGTTAATTATATTTATCTATTAATATATTGATTACAAAGGTTTTTGTCCAGAGATCCTTTTTTATTTGAGCTTAGCATTAATCATGTGCAAATAGGAAATTGAATTCAAACATTAATGTTTTGTCTTTTTTGTAAATAGGAGAGAATGTGAGATAAGAAAGGAGTGGGGGGGGGGGGGAGAATTGGCTATGTGTCTTATTTGGTCGCTTTTGGTTCCATTTCAAATTCATGTATATAGACTGCACATGAGTGATGATGGAAAATGGTGTGGGTCGGAAATGAGAGGGAGGGGGAGGGGGTAGGGAGGGGGATGGGGGATAGGGAGGAGGACTGAGGTAGATTGTACAGAGGCAATACTCAAATTACATAAATCTTAATTGTTAAGAAAGTTATAACATTTAGCAATCACCTGAAAGTTTTTCCAGTTTTCAAACTCAATTACTTCTTAGTATATAATGAGTCTTTTGACTATGCAAGACATTCTTGAAGACACAAAAAAAAAAGTTGCTGAAATCAAATTTCCTCTTATCTTCATCCATTATTTACTCCAAGAATGTCATCATCATTCAAAGATGCTTACACATCGAATGCATATTTGAACAAGTCTTTAATGTTACCCTGGAGTATACTTAGCAATATGTCTTCTTTACATGTATGACTAACAAGTAACTCAGTCTATGATACCAATCAGCTGCTAGCCAGCTATTAGATGAAACAAAGACAGTTTTCACTCCATCTTCATCCATTTGTTAAATTCATCTGCAGTATATGAACTCCTCTAGTGTCAACAATGTTTGCACACACTCAATGAGCTGAGGAAAGTCTTGAGCTGGAACAGGCAGACTTTTGCAAAATTAGAGAGTTTCTTTCTTTCTTCTCTCTTTATATAAAATATCTTTATATCTTAGATGACTAAGAGATTGGGATCAAGGCGACAAAGGACTTTTCCATCTTCATCAAAGTGTCATTGTCTGTCCTCCTCCTTCAATGATGTTTGCACACCTTATGAGTAAGCAATTGAGAGTCCAAGGCATATAAACCCAAGCTGCTATTTCACATCCAATACTGTTTGATGTTATCCGCGCCTAGCCATGAAACACTGTCAATATCACAATTTAACAGTGAAGAGATGACTTAAGCCTTATGTCCATTGGCTATGGTTATGAGTGAACACAGCCATCTGTACAACCTATCATACATGTACAGTACCATAACAATCTAAGGATTAATTAAAGTTTGAACAGATACATCGTGGTCAGAGTTTCATATTAATTAATTGCATGAATTAACATCAGGAGAATGAAGACAGTCCGACTAATGGACGAGAAACTGGAAAGTGTAGACAGGAGTGGGAGGGGAGGGGGGTGGGGAGATGGGGAGGGGAGGAGAATGGGGAGGGGAGAAGGGGAGGGAAGAAGGGGAGGGAAAAGTGTAGGAAAGAGGGGGGAAATTATAAGCTCACCTGACAAATCAAAACTAAATTTTCATGTCTGGCTGTAATGGTAGATCATAATGGTACTTAAATGTTGTCAAAGAAGTCCAAACATATCTACAATGGTACATGCTAACTATTCACTCAAACCAGGAGATTTACCTGAGCAGTAATTGAGTCCATGGAGAGATATTCTTTAAGTCTTAAGATATTAACCAAAGACAAACTACCAGCAATGGACTCAATTAGATAAATGTTTATAATAATTCTTAATCCCACAGGAAATCCAAATAAACACTTGGATGTGCTATTGTGGACACTGAAATTCATGTTACAGCAATGCAAGATGTTAACATTAATGTGAAGATGCTAACATTTATGTGAAGAACCACATATGTATGAGTGTCCATGGCAATTGTCATTTAGATTCACAAGACGTTCTTACCAGCATGGATATCCATGCACAGTATTTTACACACACACACACATGTTTGTATTACATTCAGACCGAGGACCCCATTGTATTCCCATTGTTCAAATCCACGTACCCTAACCTTAACAATACCCCATACAATAGAATTCTTCCGAGGACGTGGTGATTCTTTAGAAATTACAACCGAGGACCTGAAATTCTTTTGTTCAAGTCCTCGGTCAGAATACAAAACAAACGCACAAGTATGTGTATGTATATGTATAGATATATAATAAAGAAAATCCAGGCGTATTCCGAACAAAATATTATTAGACAAAAGCAGAAAAAACGATATGACTCATAATTGACAAATCAGTACTCCTCATTTGTCGATTATGAGTCATATCTTATTTCTCTGCTTTTGACTAATAATATCCATCTATATGTAAGTGTATATAATATATATATATTTCAACATATTTTTTTACCTTCAAGATTGAATTAATAAGAAGACAATTTGATTTTCAGCACTAGTCTGACTTAATATTGTCCAATTTTATCATGCATGAGAAGAATTTGATTTAATTTTTTAACTCCATAACCAAGTCCTGATAAAATCTGTATTGGATGTTGTGTAAGTATATATCCGTATACACATTGGGTTCCAAATATTGATAAAAAAAAGCTGTGTAAGGAATGGAAAATTCATATTGAACCTAACCTCAATGGAGCAGAATGTATTCAAATACAGTACTCAGATGCCATAAGTAATTGTGGGAGAAGTAATAACATTCTATAAATAACTTTATCAGTGCAGAGTGAGAGATCTCACAATCACATTCATTGTTAACCAACAATGTCATGTTTTTGTTTGACAAAGACTTTTCAATTTCTAGTTTCGCTGCTGTTATATGTTAGTTTTATTCAGAGTAAACTTTGATTGCTAGATTCAGAATTAACTCGAATTTATTCAGTGCAGATATAGGCAGTCCTGATTACTGGGGAGAGAGGCAAGGAGGGCGAGTTCCCCCTTGCCCTCCCCACCCCCTCCCCCACCCCCTTTCACACATCAAATCCTGCCCCTGAGTGCAAATATTAATGTCTTTGCCTTTGCAGTTAGACAGATTGGTAATGGTAGAACTATATAGCATACCAGCCCTATATCATTCCTTATTACACAGTAAGACCAGCTGTGAGCTCCCTGGTATTACACCTACCATCATACACTACAAATGCCCGGGCTAAACTTTGTACCAGCTAATTAGCTACTACTGTACGTACACACTGCTAACAACACAAAGGAATTACGACAGACATGTGTGCAGGGACCCTTCTTAATATGACATGTCATTCATGGTCTCAATTTCATTGCAATCTACCTCACCATATAAATAAACAGTCTATCATTTAGAATCTTGCCAGCCAGCATGCGCTCTCTTTCCCCTCGACAGCCCGGCCTGCCAACTTGGGAGAATTGGGAAAAGATCGCTCTCAATTCTGCTCGTTCTAAATCTTCCCTGAAAATGCGGTGGGTTATTCCCTCTGGCGAGGATGAGTTAATTGGGACACAAAAATGGCGGGTAGATCAAAATGAACTCATCTCGAAATCTGATATATAGGGATTGATGGTCCTTTGTCTAGAAGATACTCTTGGGCAACTGTGATGATGCTGGAACCAGATGACTGTATTTGGTCATAAAAGCTGTTTTCCAATCCGTGAATTCCTCTTGCTTGGGAGAGGGCAAGGGGGCGAGATGCCAAAGAATTTTGAAAACTTGGCACAAATACAATGTTTACTTATGTACATCAAGAATGGCAGGTTCTGAAAAAAATTCACATTGAAGTGTTTTTATGTCTAATGTAGCATGTGAGGTTTGTTAGCTGTATAAGATTTCTGCTGAAATAAACAATTTATTTGCTTACAAGACTATTATAGGTATATACGTATGTAACAAATATACTATACTAACTATAGACTAGTATAGTTCTTCAAATAAGCGCTGAGCTACAGTACATGTCTCCATGACTATCTTTTGAGTTTCATTTCTGAAAAATTGCCTTTTTAAGGCAATTTTTACTAGATACAAAAGTATTCTTCAGATATGATTACCTTTGATCCAACTCAGACATGAATCCTAGTTTTGTCAACTCTATGAATTCAGATTGAAAGGTATACACTGTCTTCCAGACCCTGTGGTAATATGAATGGTTATTGATCACATAGAGTCTAAACAGAGGCTGACTCAAAGCAAAACAAAGGCTGGCTCAAAACAAAACCATTTTTATCTTGGTTAGTTCAACCACTTCTACTCGAACAGTGGAAGGTCATTGATATATAGCCCAAAAATCTACTTTGCTGTCAGTAACAAATAAATTCTCCCTCACTGAGAAACGTAAGTCTGATACCTCCTTTCCCCCATCCACCCCCCCCCCTTTCTCCCCCTACCACTCCCAGTTTCAAACCAGTGTTGGGTCCCAATGATGGCATATTAAACTACAGTATGGGGCCAATAGCAATGTACACACCTCAGCTTATGAAGCTGATTAACTCTATAATTTATTAAATCACAAGGTACAGTAGAGCTAATGTCAAAACTTTTCCGAGTTCATAAGTAATGTTATCAAATTTACAGCCATATAATATAATTTCCTATTCGGTGACATTTCCCCCCAAATAAGGCCAATAACTGTGATTATCCCCTCTTGAACTATATGCAACTCTGGCATTTCTTCATGTAGTTGTAGGTCAAAGGTCATCTGCATTAAATAACCAACAAACAGCTGCACAGGAATAAAGAAGGCAAATCTTCAACAACATAATAAGAAGCTGCAAGATTGAACCTAAAAATACTTATTTATCATAATGCTCTCCATATATGGTAAACTGATACTTTGAGATTTCTGTCATGGTGGTTAGAACATTTTGTACTCACTTATCACTTTTGTACTCACTTATTGTCTAATTTGACTCTCTAAAATATATTTGGGAAATATGGGAATAATCTGAAGAGTAATATACTCAACAATATTTTTTTCTTTTTTTAAATTTTAAAACAACAACTCTGAAAGTATTATAGTGTTATCATAAAATAAATTTGATTCTTAACAAAATCCCAGTAAAAGATATGGGTAATTTGGGTAAGGCCTAAATATCTAGTACAGTATAAAATTTAAAACATTCTCTCTGATCTTCAATCTACCTTTAACCTTCACGCACAAAAAACTACATAACTATAAAGTAATATTAATGTGTATTAATGACAGCAACGATGATACATCGTCTGACAGAAATGAAACAGAACTGTTACATCAACTGCAGCGTTGAGAGTCTCTGCGACCGTAATTACCATAAATTCCTGGCACAGTATGGAATATGGATACATTAATACATTCATTACAAACTGCAGACTTTACTGCGTATACATAATAACCCAGAACTTTGCCAAGCACACTGCCAAGCCATTAACAGATCATGAACGGCAATACAGTCATAATTAACTGGGAATGCAATTCTGACTTGTCACATTTTAAACCTTCATTGAATGTAAAATCTAAATGGGTGGGCATTACAGTAGGTGTCATGCAATATCTCTCGACTTAAAAAAAAGTAGGAGAGGAGGCTATTAATTTCTTAGCATCGGTAACTTGAAAGCTAACCTTCAAAATGAGAAAACATTTTATAGAACGAGTATGGTAGATTTCAGAGAGGGCCTGGGCAACATCTCTCTGCTTTTAGTTTTTAAAAGACATTCATAATACTGCAGGGGCAAAATGGGATATTAGTAGTAGTATCTATATGGCAAATATTCACCACAAAGAAATTTGACTTTCTTTTCTGGTAGATCTATTATTAACAGCACTTGACAAAATATTTGCAAGGCCTGAAATCTTTGACAAGTATATTCCAAACCATGATGACCATCGGTCAGATAGTCAAGCACATCGGAATAAGATGACCACAAAGTTGGTCACACAGTAGACCCACAAAACCTCTCATACATTCCAGTGGTGGGAACTGTGTTTAAAACTTTCATCAGGAAATGAACCAAACATCATAAGGTTGTATTTCCCATATGCATATATGCATATTCTCCCCCTCCCTCTGCTCCATTTATTTACACATCTGCAGTGAGTTGCACAGGGATGTGGTGCCCATAGGCAGCAATGAATTCAAAGTCAGTGAGCATTGGTCTGACTCCAAGCATTCCTCACTCCCTCTAGGTCCCCCTTCAGGCCCCACCCCAATCTCAAACCGGAGCCGGGATCTCTGGTCCCCAATACTTTCTTGCATTCATAATTTAAAACTCAGGACGATCTTGGACAGCTATTAAAACTGTTGTCTGTTTCATATGTAAATTCAAAATTCAGGATGTTAAAAAAAAGGACAACACTGTCTATTTTATCATTGGAATTTCTAAACCTGAAGTTTACGCTCCCTCTACAGTCAAGAGTTGTGAAGTTAACTGTAACAGAGAGAGCTGATAAATGAGAAAATATTTTTATGGTTTGAAAATAATAAAAGCCCACCCTTCAAATTAAAATTGTTTCTGTGTTTGGAACAGAATCAGATCCCTAAGGAAGGAGTGGTGAGAGAGTTGTTCGGTTAATTTTAGGTTGTAGTTGAAAACAGTAATTAAACATAGAAACAGTTTTGTGCTATTCTCTCCAGAATTAGGGTTCCTGCATGTCCTGATGAAGAAATATCTACAATATGGTTAAATCTGTAATTTATGCCAGGCCATATGATAGGATCATCCATGTACCTAGCATGGATATCGGAAAAGGATAGACTATTGATATTGATCATTCAAATTTAAATGGATTTATCAAATGTGGAGTGTTAGCTCAGTGGTTAACGTCGGTGCCTTTCAATCATAAGGTCCCCGGTTCGAGTCACTCCAAGATGAATGTATGTCGTCCAGTTACAGAGTTGTTGACAATTGACAATTCATAATCATGGACGCTAAATATGAATCTAAGAGACTGACTTCGGTCAGCTTGCGGCTTTGATAAGCCAATGAGGCTTTCTCGCGAGTTCCGACTTGCAGGAGGATCTAACATACATACAATACATACAAATACAGATCAATGCATAATACTCACATGAATTCCCCTGTAGGTTTGCCATGCTTGCATCTGCCTTCTCCTCATGAGATAGACTTCCGTCGGAATGCTCTCGATAATGTGCACACTCGCTAGTTTACCACTATCCACGTTATTGCGCCCTCGCTTATTGCGAACTGGCATGGACGAATACATGGGATTGTTCCGTTTAGGGATACTGTGATTATTGAAGCTCTGGTGGCGTTTATTCTGACGCCGATTAGCGAAGTCATCGCCCGTATTGTTAACAAAGTCATTGTGGATCGGACTAGGCGTAGAGTCACCCTGCCCCATGTTGATCAATCTTAGTAAGTCATTTGTTTCTAAAAACACAGATTGCAAGCAAAAAGAGGAACCCTCCAAATTTTCAGATCAGTAACACATCTGGCTTCACACAGGCATCATCTATTAATGTTTTACCTGTCAAACTCTTCTTTACATGGGCTAATGAACGACCTTCACTTTCTGAAAAATTAAACACATTTCAAGATTTCATTTTTCCCACAGAAAATTTTTGAAATTCCAAACGATTACTTTTGAAAAGTATATTATGAGCTTCCTGTTACACACAATGTCACACTACTAGCGGGCGTCGAGAGGAAATATGCACGTATAGACGACAGAATTGAATCATGGATAGACATCTAATCTTCAACCAACAGGGAAGAAATGCACGTTCAGCAAAATGACCCAAAAATGAAACAAAAAATCTGAAATATAGATTTTTTTTTATCTTTGACTCTTACACTCTCTATTTCTACACTGAAAACATAGCTAAAACTTTGCATACAAAGTGTCCCTGGCCGGCCAACTAGACCAACTAATAGCTCTTCCATACAAACAAATTAAGGACATCCTGAAAAACTTCCACAATAACAAATCACCATTTGCAATGTGAATTTTTCGTCCACCACATCGAGACGGAGATGGCCAATATAAGCAATACATATAAGAGAAAGTGATGTTCGCTGGTACTTCGCAGGAAAAATAAACCAAATATGGAATAGGCTGCAACATTGGTAGTTCCTTATCCAACTATATAAAGTATACAACCAACAATGATAAACCATAGACCAGACTTTCACTATCTCATCTACTGTACAATAAGAGAAAATTGTTCACAAACCGCGTAGCTACTGCAAAGAGCCTCTGCAGGAGTGTATAAATGTTATAGAGGGCCTGATGTTTTGATCCTGTGACTTCTAGTTCACCTTTCAAGACGATCTTGCTAGGATCAAGCCATCGAGCCTTCTCACACTTATACACAACTAACAATTGGGCTGAAAGGGCCTGATGTTTTGATCCTGTGAGTTCTAGTTCACCTTTCAAGAAAATCCTGCCAGGATCAAGACATTGAGCCTTCTCACATTTATACACAACTAACGACTGGGCTGAAAACACACTGGTGTCAATTCAAATTACACCAGTGGCAACCAAGAAGAAGAAGAAGATAATCTCTTGCCCACACAAACAACCGCTATCACAAATCATTAGCAATTACTGAAACGACCGATTGTGATGTAAGACCCCCACTAACAGACAACAATCCTTTATGACATTACATGCCATTTATTTCATAGACACACCATGCAAGCCTCATACAAAAACTGTGCAATAAGCCATACACCAATTACCAGTAGTTGTAAAAAAAAAAAAATCCAATCTGACACTATAGCTACGGTGTCCATTCATCTCTGCCAACAAATTCTGTCAAAATACACTTATCAAAACTAAATACCACCCTGGTAGACCATTTTGGCAAAAGTTGATGGTATGTTACAAAGTGAACATATGCACAGCTATCAGATACTCTTGTCATGCTATAAGCTAACACATAGGATCATAACACAAATGACAGTGCGTAACGCAGTTCTGTAACGACTATACAGTGAAAATATTCCATTGATAAAATGGGATCCCAATTTTGCCTAAATTCGAGAAAGCAAAGCATAGTCTTCTTAAGCCAACTTGGAAATTCATACATACTACCATGCTACTTGTCCCAGAGCAAATGAATAACTGGTTTGCTGTAACAGTGTAAGGTAGAATATGTCAAATTCGTTCTATGAATTTACATATGATCACTGAATAACAAAAAAACTCTCACCAAGCTACAGGTTATAACTTTATATGGTTTCTACTTCCAATTGATGAATGATTCATAGCAGATATTTATACCAAAAGTTTCCACAAAATTAGACTATTAAAGTATGAAAAGCAAACAATTATTGTTGCCAGACAAAAAACTGAAGCTTTCTCTTCCTTCCAATCAAATCTTTCAGACAAAGAAACAAGTCACCGAGTAGAAATTTGATACACGCGATGATAGACTGTGTACAAGAATATGATATTACAGAACAGCCGAAACAACTAGAAACATGGAGATAACAGATTATAATGGGCTGTTATATGGCATTGAATTCAAGAAATTCCTTTTAAGTGAGTTAGTATATTCAGAAATGGATGTCATCAAGTTAGAAAAGGACCATGTAGGGGCCATCTATAAGTGGATGGGGAGGCAAAGCTTTCAAACGGGAGCAGGTAGACCCCACTTTCTAAAACAAACAAGACAAACATTTGGAGGAAGGCTCTCCCCTAGGCAGCACACTATCAATTTCAAATGGCGATTTGTCTCTAAGAAGGTCCAAAAAATCTTTCCCTCACACAACTCAATCACACCTTTAGTCAAAGTCCTATTCTTTGTTCAATTTTTTAGAAGGGTCTATGTAACTTTCAACTTACAGTACTTACAGAGATTACAACTTACAATGATAAATTAATCTTTCATCCTTGAAAAAATTTCCTTTACAGAAATTAAACTGTATCTCACGCAGGGTTCGAACCAAGAAGATAATCCGATCTTTCCATTAATTAGACAGCTGGGTGCCAATCAAGATGATGACAAGTCAACACATTCTATCCATTTCAAAATGAAAATATGTCTCCAACAAGGTCCAAAAGAACTTTTCCTCACACAACTCCATCACAATTCAAAGAATTAAATTCAATAACTGTATGAAATCCTGGGGTTAAATTCACACCCTAAATAGTTTAAACTAATCCAATTTACAAGAAAACATGAAAAAGTTTGCACTACCACTTAAATCGCTGATGATGTTGAGACCATAATTGAAAGAAAGTCGCCTAATTGTTGTACCCTAGGAGCTTATATTACACTTCTGTGTGAGAGGATATGATATTATACCACTGCTTCCCCTTGAGTGGTATATATCTTAGTTACATACATGCCTGAAACCATGTACACACAGAGAACAGACTTGCAAACTTAATTGTGACTTCCACTTGTGCCTACTACACACCGCCTGTAGCTTCAGCGTGTGTATATACTGCTCGGTTAATCTAATTAGTTCACAATTTAGTAAAATTTGCTGGCATTGCATCAAGAGCTGCATGCAGGAAGGTGTGAAATAAGGCTGATAGAGGGAGAGAGCAAGGGAGAGAGAGTATTTGTAAAATTACGGTTTGGTATTTTTGCATTGTAGATTCAGAACGGGCAGGAATCACGGTGACACCAAGCAAGGTTACTCCACATGCTTCCGTCTATCACAACTACTGTTTTCTCAAGTAAAAACATAAAATTTCCTGTTTTATTGTGAGGAAGCTAGATTCAACACTTTCACTTTGGCGTGACTTATGTTTATGTTACATTCGATGCGGTCTACTGTGAAGTGTGAACAATATCACCCAGTTTGTGCAAACCTGTTTACAGTCAACAAAGAAGAAGGCATATGTTGTTTGCCAACAAGATAAAAGTCTGATAAATTCTAAATAAAATAAAAAAGATTCTGTGTACAAAATGCCACAAAGCATAATCTGCTAAGCCTAAAAGATCTTTAGTCATGAATTGACTGAATTTGATGTCACACCCCAGTCATAAGGTCATGAGAAAAACAAATCAATTAACTTTAAATAAAAAAAATTTAAAAAATTGATGCCCAATCTACTGAACAAAGAGAGTATATATATCGCCCGAATAGAAAGATTTGTTTAAAAGGTCTGACTGGAATTGATATCATCTATTTTAGGATGATTTTCATATCCAATTATAAACAAAAAATAAGAATTAATATTCACATCTTTACTAAGTTAATAAAAGAATTAAAAGGATCCTGATGAAAACTTTGTTTGTTAAAAACTGTTTTTCGGACTGAATTTTATGGGATCTGGTAAGAAAACATCTTGTAGAAGAGCTGCCTGTGATTGGTTGAAAATTATTGAGTTTTGACAATGTTTGATACCTAACTGATCTAGATTTATTGTAAGAGACACACCATTCCGTGCATGTTTTCATCAAGTGGTATTTATTCAATGTTTGCAAATAATTTGTTTACATTTTCAATTTTTACTGCTATGCTTCCTCTTTGGCTTTCAGAAAGAGAAAACTATGAAGTCACTCTTATTGAAATTGCAAAATTGTGAGGGGGGGGGGGGGGATTGCAAAAACTACTATAATTAATCCCTAACCAATGCCAACCTTTTACCATTGATAAACTTGATACCAACCTATTACAGAATGGTTTAGTCCAAGATAAAACAACCAGGGACGATGAATGGGACATGATCCAAAGTATTTAAGAAAGTCTAGTCAAAGTTAAGTACACTAAACCAGTACATGGTGGGGGGGGGGGTTCTTGTAATTGAATTGATATCCAAACTTTACCAATATCAATACAAAACCCTGTTGTGTGATACATAAAATATCTACAGTGATGGATATATATAGAATGTGTTATGGAATGCACTTTCGGAGGTAAAATGTGCTTCTAACTTTAGGAGAAATTCCCGACCCGGCGACCACAAAGTGTTTTTGTACCAATTCCTAATGTGTGGAGAGGAAACCCACTACGGAACACTATTTGAAAAGATAAACATAGTCATGATGTTCTTCTAAGGAGAGAAAGAGGTCAAAAATCATGAAATAATCCTTAACTAACTCTGAAAGTTGACATCCGGACGGTACAACCCCCCCCCCCCCATGAAAAACATGGTGAAATTCCTATTGATTCGGAATTATGATCAATTCACCTCTCCATGCAGCTGCCAGAGTGGAGCCTGTATCGCTTAAAGAGTGTTTACCATCAATTAAGTGTTTGTGACCCAAAGAATACCACGGAAAGAACCAGGATCATCAAATAATATTGTTTGCACTCGGAAAACCACCATGTAAATACTGACACATTACATCCCATTGTGCGGATCACGAGTGCATTAACAACACATCAGCTGCCTTGAAGCACTAAACAACCAGTGAGTAATCTTTACTCTGTTTGGACAATCCTTTACTTTGTCCAATCAAAAAGACAATCAAATGCAAAAGAATGAAAAAAGAGTTGTCCAGAGCTCCGATGCAAAGAAAGAAACTTTGCAACAACAATAAAAGCTGCAAACAAATGCTATTCTTTGCAGTGAAGAACTTGGTCTTGAGATGTTGAAGAGTGCTTTTCACTTATCCTACCAAATTTCCTTGATAGTATTATAGCCTCCCGGAGGCTCCGGGGTAGATGAAAGAAGCATCACACCACTTAGATGAACAAGAAAAGTATCTGCAAATATCCTCCACACCTTACTTTCAGCAGCACAACAAAGTGTAAAACCTTTAAAACAAGAAGTTTTTTCCCTCAAAAACAAAATAATTAATTGCAGAAAGCCAGAAACCATCATCAGGTTTTTTGTGATTTATACATGTGCAAAACAGTGCAATGCTAACTTTCATCTGTTTGACTCCATCCTGAAGAAGCGAGATCTTTGAAATTGTAAACAACTCGATACAAACACAACAAGCCAAAATCGGTGGCAGTAAACTGAGTGAAAGGCCAAAACTGATTGATACTGGAATGCTGAAGAAATTAGCCAATCTCCAAAAGAACATCATCAATTTATTATTTCCAGAAAATTTTACCTCTTAAGCAATGTTCCAAGTTGAACTTTCACAAAAAGACTAAGAAAAATTGTACGTCTGAGCAGGGAGCTGCTACTCTGGTCTGAGCACGTATTTTAGAAGCTAATGCTTACTCATTTATTTCCCAGGCATAGAGTGAGGTCTTTCCATCATTCACCATTTGATACTCAAAACAATCAATCCAACATATATATATATATCGATGGTTCCAGCCTCGTTCATTCAACGAAAAAGCAATTATAGAGCTATCCTGTTAGCCAGTATGACTGAAATGTTTTCTATTGTTCCGTTTTAATGAGATGCGTAGTAAGCTGAGGTCTCCAATAATAGCATGGATCTTGGTATCGATATTTCGAGTGTTTTGATTGGGTCACTAGAACACGTTACAATGAACCATAGCTAATCAAGGCTATATGTATGAGTAACAAATTTGTTACTGGAGTTCTTTCTATACTGCATGAAGTGCAATTCAATGTGAATATCAGGCGACGTAAATATCTCTATACTTTACATCAATTCTTTGAGGAGGAGAAAAGTTCAAATTCAGATAAATTACAATTTACACTGGAGTTTTTTACTTACAATTAATACCATTTCCTTCTTTTATCAGCCTTGACAGAAGAGATGAGAACAATTGAACTAATCTGAGAGAGCCTGTGCTATGATTTTTTTTTGGGGGGGGAGAGGGGAGGGGACAAGGGGTTGGATGGGGAAAGGGTTGAGGGGTGGGGAATGGGTCTTTCTCTGCAGTCATTGTTATATTAGATAGTCAAGTTTCAATTTGGGTGTTCAAAACACCATCAATGAATTTTACACTGTTTTCTCAAGTTGATTTTCATGAACTTTCCCATGTTATTCTACGCAGTCATTTTCCTATGCTACTCTAGCATTAATAAAAGTGAAACATCTTTACTGTACATATCATCCCGTCAAAAAAAAAAAAAAAGATTTTTGGAAGAAATGAAAACCTATCAGTAGTGAATATACTTTACACAGATAAAAATTTACACCAAAAATGAAAAATTACACGTTTTCCACATACAGGTGAATATAAGCCCTGGAGACCAAATGTAACAATTTCAAATTCTTGCCTTTCTAGTCCGAACTCACAATCACACAGACGAATATTTCAAAGTACCGCAGAGCTTAATCCGACACACAGCTGATTTGCATGCAAGCTCACTTTAAATTGGGTTTGTGTTAGGGCAGTACTACGACAACGACAACAAAGTGTACCTTGTTTCGTGAGCATCTGCAACAATCAATACAAGCAAAACCAACAGTCTAAAAGATGTCCACGTTAAACCTACGAATGCTACGTAACAATCTCTATACTTTCTACGGAGAGATAGCAAGACGGAGAAATGTAGAAGGTCGCGGCTACATCAAACAATTCTATTGCGACTTAGTTAAAACAGGAGCTTGCTCTTCATTTTAAAGACTAGAAGTACGTCCTTCAAAGTAATTTTCAAACCCAAAAATCTATTTTTTTTGGGAGTTGTTACAGAGTGTTTTCAATCATACAAAGCTTTCTAGGGCACATAACTGTAGGCTTGGTTGTTGAGTAAAAATCTACTTCCAAGTATCAAAACACTGAGTCTGATGCAAAATTGCCCAAAGGAATTGGAGTGTTAAGTTCACATGCAGTCACCATTTATGAAATGCCAGCCAGCTTTATAGACTAACAGTGACAGATCCTTCCTAATATATACCAATTTAACAAAATCATATCATGACCCAATTATAATCTAAAATCACTTAAAAATACCACCTTCTAGCAAATAGTTATGGTTTGCCTAGAGACAAAAATACAGCAGCTTTCAATTATCTACCAACCTAATTCAAATTTAGTCCTTGTTTAACAATCACTTTTTAGAAAGGGCCAATTTTCTTAATTTTTTTTATGAAGTTTTTTTTTGGGGGGGAGGGGAAGTTTATTCTGTGTTTTTGTTTTAAATATAACCATTCCACCTGTTAATCCTTGTATTTCTAAAAGTTACAACAATTATGAACCAACATACAACATTTTGTAACTTCCAACCACCCCTCCACCCTACCCCCTTCCCTACACCCCCAATTCTCTCATTCTATATTTCTTCACCTGATGTCACATGTAGAAAAGCCGGAAGTAAACTATTAAAACATGCAGCATGTACAGTATGCAACAGAGAAGTATAGGATCATATTATTTGCTGATATAAAGATTAAATTTGCAAATTAGCACTTGCAACATAACTTTCAACAGATCAATTAAAATGATATGACAAAGCTATCAAATTTTCAGTTTAAAAGATGGGACCAGACCAACCATAACAAATTTGAACAGAGTGAAAGACTCTCCCTAGTAAACTAACCTACCTGTTAAAACTCATGTGAAAACAATTTAAAATAACATAATTACACTACTGATAACACACCCTCTAGTGACTGTATTTACAGAAGAAAACCTATCCATCAATGGAAATAACTTGCCACTGCAAAATTGTGACTTTGATCATAATACAGTAGGGTTCATTCACATATCAAATGGATCTCTCATCCATACTTTTACAGTAATTTACTCAGCGTGACATACCGCAAGATGAAACTTCAAACAAACATGACTCTACTCACAGGACATCAACCCTCCCACTCTCATACTGCCTCATAAACATAAACATACAGGTATAGTTTATCTCATAGATGTTTGCAAAGGACTTTTCTTCAAACATCAGCAAAAGGTGATTCATTCAAAACATTCAGCAAAGAGATAATAATAAACAATGAACAATGAAGAGATAGAAATATCCATGAATAAGTCTCCAGAAGTAAAAGAGAATGTCCACAAATCAAATCCGGGAAAACAAAGAAAAATCATGGTGGACCAAAATAACTTTGAAAGATACGGATTAATAGGTGAAAGACTAAAATGAAATGATCACTTATTTCAACTTTTAATCCGTTTTTAATAAGATCAGTTTACAAGCCGAATTGATGGATATAGCCGAAGGCCATTTACAAGCCAGGTAAACGCATCCAATTGAACTGAATCGAAAAAACCTCACTGGTACCAAAAACTATACCTGCACAGAAATAAAAATCATCAATACTTGACCGAGAAAGTAAGTCACAATGTAAGAATATAATTCTCATATAAAGATCCCAACAAAAAAGTCAAAAAGATTTGAACTGATCCAGCCATTTTTTATCAAAAACTTCATACTTTTACACAACAAAGCCTTCAACCCTCACATAAATTATAACACAAAAGGTATGTATCACTGCTGACATGATCCAATCCGATACTCAACTCCACAACTTACAAATGAAATTTGGAATAAAAACAAATGATGGAATTCCAAGCCGAAGGCCATTAACAAGCCAGGTATTAAAATGCATCCAATTGAACTGAATCGAAAAAACTCACTGGTACAAAAAACTATACCTGCACAGAAAATAAAAATCGTCAATACTTGACCGAGAAATTAAGTCACAATGTAAGAAAATGATTCTCGTAGAACGTAATAGATTTCTCTCCTGCCTTAGGATTAAGACAAATCAATTTATAGAATCCAGTAGTTGACTATGTGTGATATCACAGATGTGGAAAAAAATCACTGCTCGAGCTTGTTAAGTATCGGGACCTCGTTTACCTATTTGTGGTTGTCCTCCCACCACAGCAGCAAATTACTTCATCCCCCCTCTAAATATCCACCACAAAATAAATAGCAAATATTCCTTGTTCACATTTACTTTGCTTGCATGGTAGGGAGTCCATGTGGTTTCTGATCCAGAAAGAACTCTAGACTATTCAACCCCTGGCTAATAGTAAAGTATACAACTTATATTAAAGGGGGAGTACAGATTTTATTTGCTGGCAAACATTGTTGTAATGTTAAAAGTTATCATGATTATTTTGAAATGTATGGTCATTATGGTACATCCAGGGAGACAGCTGCCTGGTACATGTGTCATTAATTATCTCGGGATGCAACAGAGTTTAAAATACATGGGCTGTAAAAAACAGTTTGACTATGGACTTGAAATTTGAAAGCCAAGGATACAAGAACCGATTCTTGAATACTTGAGAAAAATGCCACCTATGTGCGAGGTTATCCTTTAAATAATGCAGTTCAGGCTTGGGCTTGATGAATAAAGGCACTTAGTCACCCAACAAAAGAGTCTGTTGTATTGAGTAACCAATGTGTCCCTGAAAGGGGAAACTAATCCAAATATGAGAGGTTATAGACTGATATGGGATTTGAGGGATGTATATAGCCTAGGATGAGTTATTATATCCCTATGGGGGTAGGTTTTACCCTATAGAAGGACAATAGTTATCATGCAGTCACCTTGATTGGACCATGGAGGTAAAATGATTGGACTGAAAACCAGGAAGTGAGCTGCAAATTGAGGACATCAAATAATAACCCTCAGGGAAACTTAAAAAACTTCTCTTGAAGTGATTGTTTAAAGTGGTACCCCTGCCCCCCCCCCACCCCTCCCCTCCTGAATTCATAGCAATGATAACTGGAACCATTTTCTAAACTTTCTAGTCTGAATGGTGAATAACATAACAGTTTGATTATAAGAAAAACCAACATGGAGATGTAATTTTTTGAAAATTTTAGAAAATGTTGCTGGTTTAGTTATTTTTTATTGTATATAAATCATAGTGGAATACTAGTTACAATCAAGTCATTGCATTCAAACCAACTGCTGGGAATTTTTCTAAGTTTTTATTATTATTATTATTTATTTATTTTTGTCTTTTTTTTTTATTTATGGTTCATTAGTGTAATATCCCTAAAAACTGATCACCAAAAACAAACAGCTATTTTAGTATGTGTATATTTAGGTAGAAGTTGATGTTATATCACTGAAATGTCATCAGGAACCAATTTCATTTCACTTCTGGGTGGAATAAAGAGTGCAAGCTCATTATCATCCTAACATCCTCCTCCCAACCCCCTCCCCCATCCTCTTAAAGGAAATTCTTCCAAGAACCACCTCCACTAATGGTTCTAATTGACACAAGAGGACATGTTCTACGAGGCAGTGTAACTCTGAGCAAACCTGTGTCTCTTCTATAAGTTGTTCTTTAAACCCTTCAACCATTAAGCAACATCTTACAAGTAACAAAAGCAATTTCTCACAGACGTAACAAACAAAATTCAATGAACTATAGAGCCTTGTATAGTTTTTCAATTTAATATTAGGAGAAGTCAACTTGCTGATGCATCAATGATTTCACACTAACAAAACGCGTTCCCCTCCATTGGAAATGGCACGAAATCTCCAGGAGAATGGGAATTGCAGATACACGACATGACGAACTGCTCTTCACTCAAACCCCATCTTGATAATAGATTTTTATAAAAAAATATATATATAATAATGATAATAATATAAAAATACAAAAAGCTATGAAAGTTAAAGGAGAAAGTGCAAGGACAATTTTTTTTAATACCTTTGGGCGATGTGTTAATGGGTTACATCTCTATGCTCCGACGTCTCTATGTTCCGACGTCTCTATGTTCCAACGAAAAGAAAAAATTTGGGACAATTTTTGAAAAGAATCGTTTGTCCCAAGAAAACAAGTTTTCAGACCCCAATATTTTTGTGACCAACAATTTTTTGGACCAAAATTCCCCCCCCCCCCCAAATAAAAAGGCAGGCCTACAACATAGTTTGGTCTAAATCTAAACACATTTTATTCGAAGATAGTCAAAGATTTGGTCCAAAACGATTTTGGTCCCAAAAAATTTGAGTACCAACAAATTTCGGGTCACAAGCACTGTTTGGGTCATAACAAACTTTGGGTCACTTTTTTTTTCTTTTTTTTTTCGTGAAAAAAAATTTGGTCTCAAAACATTTGGTCCGAAAAAAATTTGGTCTAATAAAAAATAAGTCCCCCTATTTGGTCACAAAAATATATTGGGTTCTCAAAACTACTTTTCTTGGTACAAACAAATTTTTGGATACAAAAAAATTGCTCCGAATTTTTCTTTTTGTCGGAACATAGAGACGTCAGAACATAGAGATGTCACCGTGTTAATGTGACAGGAAATAGATATTTTGGTACGGATATCTATATATACACATAACAGATCAACTGTATGCTACAATCATAACATTTAATCTACAGTTGGAATGTTTATTGTGGCAACATAGGGCTAACATTAAACTGATCAGAGGGTGATTCAGGGTCACCTTCCTTATAGCTCATAGCTATTTTAAGTAAAGCGCAGCTGTTACAAAACCCTTTTATGACATAAAGCTCCAAGATATACATTGAGGATTGAATCAAAGGGGGGATTTTAAGGTCATCCATAGTGACTCCAAATTTGTAAGCCAGCTAAAATCACTTTAAAAGTCATCAAAAACCCTTTCCTGGTAGTTCTGAATAGATCTGAAATAATATCCCCAGACATTAATTGAAACGGGTTGAATGGACAATTGAATGTTTCAGTGAATAACTATGCTTTGGGGGGGGGGGGGGGGGGGGGAAGAAGAGGAGAAAAAGAAGAGGAGAGGGGCAGGGGAGGGTGAAGGTGAGGGGAGGAAGAGCCTGGAAGAGGCTAGGGGAAGTGAGCAACGGTGATTATTATTCAATGACTGTGTTATCATATTTAAACCTAGCGCAAACTGCAACAGCTGCTATCCTTTTAAGTTTGATGACGAAGTTGCAGCTATTTGTCTCAATTATTACATAATAGATCTATACTGCTCCATCCTGACTTCAGGAGGAAAAACATGTTCTGTTACATTAAAAAAATACAGAAAAGGATAACGAAACTCTCTACGAAATAGCCACAACTCCCTGAATTGACAACGACCTGAATAGGAAACTGAACCGAAATTTTTAAAGGCAAATGTTTACTTTACCACTCACGAGACGACTAAATAAAGGAACACCATTGAAGATATGGGTTCTTCAAATCTGAAGGAGTATCACATCTAGAAATGTAGAAATACGACGTGAATAATAACAAAATAATCCAAATTTGGAATCACAAATAAAATACAAACTATACTCGATACCAGTAGCCAATCACTCCTTACGAGAGGTTATCAAAAGACTTCCCTGTGATTCAGAAAACTAAAAAAATATCCAAAGATCGATTCAATAATAGATCACTTCCACTGGATTGAAAAGACTTAGAAATGATCCTTTCCTGACTTTTGTTGTAGCTTGTTACCGGTAAAATACAGATCCCTTGGGCAAATTTTCTCCCTTAGCACCGTCAAAACACACAGAAAAAGGTATTAAAAGGAGTCTATTGACACATTGAATTCACCCCTGTTTGTATAAATTTCACAATACTATTGTATACTGTAGGACCAATATAGCATGCAACCTTACTCGCAAAGAATACAACTTTCGATGGTAATCCAGAGATGAAAAAATATCCCACACAAATATTCTTATTCGACTCGATTAAGTTCTAACGAGTAGAAATTAATATACAAAAACTTCTTCAAACTTTCCCAGAGTAATGTATATACACATACAGTAAGTAGGCTTATTTTGGTCCATGAAGTCACTCTAGAAATCAAATACAGGAACCTGTAAGGCGAGGGGAAGTACTACCCTTCCTATGGCTTCCTGCCACAGTGAGAAAGTAACATGAAGGTTTCTTATCACAAACTTCCTGTTTAGGGAATTAAATGTGTCAGTCTTCATTCCCTGTTACCTCTCTACTGATAACAGATACTTTCCAAGGGAGATAAAAACTTATTGGCAACGCTGGGATAAACTGTGCAGAGCACTGGCTGTTTTATGCTTTTAGAAAGTGCGGCAGTAGGGATTAAGTGAGAGCCATCTTCATCTATAAATATCATTCACAGACAAAGGCCTAAACTTCCTTAGTATGGGGGGTACACAAGGTATCTGAGATTAATTATAGAGATGTGAAACTTTCATGATGCAAGGATCATATTGTTGTGAGAAGTGAATGGCCTTCTCTTTCAGATAAAGCAAGCTAATTTAGACAGTTTCAACGATTCTCTTCATTACCCAGAGGTATAGAACTGAGGGTGTGAAATCAATCACCCTAAACCATCCCTCCCCCATTCCCACCCCCTTCCACCACCTCCTGTTCACTTTTGTTTCTGGAAACAGCACTGTAAAAAGTCAGACAACAAGGTCCTTTGTGGAAGATGCATGCTGAGACTTGAAACCATTTTCTAATAGAATTTTCTTGTCCTCCTCTCCTCCTTCCCATTCTACTTCTACAGTATGTCCCCTACCCCCCCTCCCCCGCCCCTTCTCCTTAAGCCTTCTCTTCCCATTCTGTCCCATTCCCAACCTCCTTTCCTTTTCTCCTTATCCCTTCTCCTTCCCCTTCCCTTGGTCCTTCTCCTTTATCCTTCTACTTTCACATTCCATTCCCCCTTTCCATTCCATCCTCTTCCTCTCCAGTACTGACCCCCTCCCGTTTCACCCTCCCGTTTCACCCTCCTGTTTCACCCTCCCTTTTCCAAGTACTATGTACAGGGAGGTGCTCAGGAATATTTGAGTGCCGGGCAGATTGTGATGTAGTGTGATCCACACCCTGGGAGAGGGATCTCATGGGTGGGGTACCCCCTCCCCACTGGACAAATTTTGCCCATGAAGTATGCTTAGGTGGTGATATTTTTCCTATTCTGTGCCCTTTTGGTTATGGTAAAATTTGTTAAATTATCATCAAAAAGTGCCGGGCGGAAATGTTGGTGCCGCTCAGTGTGAGCACATCCCTGTATGTAGAAGCAGAAGCAATAATCAGACTGGTAAAGCCATTTAACATCAGTGACCAGTTACAACAAAATGAAGGTGAGACACTACAAGTCATTCTTTCATGTATGACCATTAAAGTGATGGGTTCAAAGCACGATTAGGTCAAAGCAACAGCCCAAATACGAAATGAAACAATTTCTCATGCATCCGTCGCAAAATTAACCAAAGTATTGAAGAAATGTATTGCCCATAAAAAGAAAGTAACCAATGTTGACTGTAATGTTATATCTACTGAAAAATGTAGAAAATAGTCACACCATCAAAACCGGAGAACCATCAAATCATGAATCCTGCTTTCACTTTTGCAGTTTATAACTTAAAATAGAAATGGGAAAAATATCTGATCCCTCATGAATACTGAAAAAGGAAAAAAAGTATGGAATATGTAGCAGCTCTAATGCACTCCCCTATAAATCTGTGTGATACATTTCAAAAATCAATACCTCTTAGCTCTCCATGGAAACAACTGACTTGTGATATGGCCTGACATTGACCTTTCTCTACTTGATTTATGAGTTATATGATGCAAGGTCAATTATCTAGAAAAACAGCTATCATGTTAACCAAAGTAGCTATCATGTCATCCAAAAGCAGCTATCATGTTATCAAAAAGCAGCTATTATGCTATCAAAAAGCAGCTATCATGTTATCCAAAGCAGCTATCATGTTATCCATAAGTAGCTATCAAGTTATCCAAAAGCAGCTATCATGTTAACCAAAAAGCAGCTATCATGTTATACAAAAGCAGCTATTATGTTATCCAAACACAGTAACAGGAGTTGTTCTCATCTGTGATCTTAATCACTGCATTAGATTTTGATCTTAATGGTCATCAGTATTGGCCTCAAATGTGCTAGAGCATCAAATAATGGTCCCACTTCAACAATACATTTTACTGTGCTGTTGAGATATTGTCTCTCAGGGAGATACTTAATAGGGTCAGGGGATAGGGTTAGGGTTTAGGGGTAAGGGTTAGGGTTAGGGTTAGCTACTTCAATCTTCATCTTCAAACTTTAATCTGGAGGGTCAGAACTACCAAAAGGATGCTTAAGAACACTTTTAGTCATTTTTTGCATGTTTTGCAAATTTGATGTTGATACGAATGACTATTACAAAAGCAGCTTTAAGAGTTTGGTCCACAATTATTTTTCACCGAATGAAAGTTTTTTAGCAAGTACCAATTACGAATAACGAATTCCCATCAATAGTCAACACTTCATCACCCAGACACTTTTTCATTAGTAAACCGCAAATAAATGAGCCAATTGGAAAATCAGAAAAATTTCAGAAAATATCAGAAATGTTTGATTTTTACTTCAGCGAGGCAATTGTTTGTCCAAAAGGGATCAAGTGGATTCTAGCAACAACACACGTGAGATGAAAATACAAGAAGACATTGTAGAGGTACTCCAAAATGGTATATGGGCTGCTCCGACTCTCTATATTATTGGCGGTATAGTGTGTTTTGGTCATAACAAAAACTACATGGTTTACCCCAGACCTTATTACTCATTTACCTTGGTAAATAAAGATGGTTCTAACTTCTAACTTATTTGGCCAACTATCAAAGTAAAGCATGTATATATGTAGCTAACAGCTGTAGGCAAGGTTGCCATAACCACTGGTGGCAGTATTCTGGAATGACTGTTTATTCAACTCCATTGATGAAAAGTAATTCTGTAATGCTGCCATTATTTTCTTAATGTATACATTTTAACTTTTCATTTCCTGGAGTGTTTGGGATTTTTTGGGGTCTTTGCTGCAATAGAGTCAAACTATCAGATCAGTGAGAATTAAACCATCAAAGTACAGCAGGAAGAGGTAAGAAACACCTTTGATAAACTCTCTAATCTTATCTAATCTTATCTAATCTAATCTCTAATCTAACTGTTGCACATACATTATAACACACAGTGCATACATATTCATGTCCACAATCATCCAGATGAATTAAAGTTGCTGAAGAATGGGAAGACATCAGGTAGTCTTGTCCATTTTCTCTCAATATACATATATGGAAAACAACATTGTAGTTGAAATGCTAGTTCAAAACTGTAGCACTGAAAATGAAACATCAATTGCATCATCTTTCCAAATTTTGATGATTTCCATAGCAACGTCTGAAGTTGATCATATTACAAGGAGGCTCTAAAACACAGAAGGGTAAAGAATTCCTACAGCATGTGTTTGCAAGACAAAACTTTACTAATCCCTCATATATAGCTTTAAAATTTATTAAGAAATATTTGAAATAAGTTCAATCAGAGAGGAAAGCACAACAGACGATCAGGGAAATGGTGGGATAAAATAGATGGCGCTCTTCTGATATTGCAGAAAAAAATTGTGAGACGTCTGCATTAGTTATCTATACAATCCATGTGAGAGTAATATTAGATTAGCAGGTCTCTGCACATCTCACCCCTGGATGAGAAAATCAAACACTACTGGCTCAGATATCTTTAACAGACTTACTCAAGTCTTTTCTTTCACACAAAGACAAGAATCGAAACCTTTTATACCTCATTGGACAGAAGGTTACCAAGGTTACCAAAAGGTTCTTGACTTGGTAGAGTAAAAGGGCTCTTGTAATGAGGAAACAGGTCGCTATAAGCTAAGTAATGTTTGCATCGTTAACATCTCTATAAACACAGGTTAACGATGAAAATCGGACTTTATGTGTTCTTTTTAATAATTGAACCAATTGAGACTGCTAATTACCAGCATTTTTTTCACTTCCTCCTCTTCAGTGTGTCACATGAGATCAAAACATTAACAGAGAATAGTTTATTGAAGAAAAAATGAAAACATCATAGAATATATGGATTTGTTTGCTCTAACTCTAATGAATCATATTCTAAAACATTCCTAAAATGATAAAGAACCCTTTAAATCTACCATTTATAGAGCAGGTGTTTTCATAAACACAGATGAAAACTGATATATGATAGAAACCTCAGTACCACCTTCATCACGACCTTTAAGTGACATATTTTGACCGAACAGTGGAGACTAGGTTTGAATAAGAGTGAAATTTCACAGCAATGGGAGATACCCTAGTGGTGACGTTCTTGAGAAAATAACGCTAACCTCAGTTGCCTTAGTCTGATAGAGGTGTCATGAAGATTCACACAGTTTAATTATGGCAAAAGATCATCAAATATCGTTGATGAGTGAGTGAGAAGCCATGAGAATTGAGATATCAGCCTCGTTAAAAGGTGAAGCATAATTGGCCCCAAAGTTTAACATGTTGAAAATTTGCTAGAAGTTTTCAAAACTACTTTCCTAGAGGCGGATAAGAACTTAAGGATAATTCCATTTTGAATCTATTGAGAAACTGTATCAGTGTGTGTGTAACTCCTTTTCAGTGTGACAGTAAAATGATTGTTAAAATTATAGCACTGATGATGAACCAATACTTGGTTTTCTAGCATATTTTGGGAACACTATACTGATGACATTTAAACTCTGCTGCTCTTGTAAAAAATAACATCCTCTGTCTTTTTAGACGACAATCATGGCATCCTATTCGCACGACCTTTGCTCGTTATCGGGTCTGATGTTTATAGCACTCGAAGGCACTACACTGATATAAATATGACACATACAGTAAAGTAATTATCTATGAATAGGTTGTGTTAGAACTATCCCCGGAAAGCAATCCTTCTTAAACCGTGATTGAACCCGAGACGAAAATGTAAACAGTATTTTCAATGGAATAATAATCATAACTGACTCTGGGAAATTCATCAATAACATATTTAAGGGATCCTTTCAACAACAAAAACAATAAAACAGTCTAAAAGAGACTAAAGAGAAGTTTATACAAGCCAAGAGTATTGGATAATTATAAACCATTGAACAGGTGCACTGTTGCAATACTTTGCAATATAGTGACATCTCACACAAACTGTTGTTACTGTTTGTATGAAAGACAAACATAAATAAGCTGAAATCACAATGTATATTGATATGGGGCAGGGAGGGGAAGGAGGGGGGGATCTTCAGCGGTTATGCAGAGGACCCTAACAGAGCCAGGTAGAAACAACTCTGGGTTTTTTAATGCATGTGATCTATACTGTTTTACAGATCTACAAAGATTTTGAAACAAGCTGTCACATGTTTCAATCAATGTGCTACTTGTGAAAATTTGTTGTCAAAAGATCTCATTTTAATAATAATGAGAAGAATCACAAGTAGAAATATTTGTCCAGTATATTCCATTTTGGAGATACGGATACACTTTTACTGACGCTCAAAGCTTAAACCCAGTTAAGCAAACTATGATTGAAAATACTTCAAAGAAGCTTTCTGATTGGTTGATGATCAGATATGTGTAAAATTACCAAACTAACGGTGGGGAACATTTCATTGCAAAAAAATCTGCTAGTAATAGGAGTCGTAACAACCGTATATTAGTTCAATTATATCACACTATTATCGAATTGGGGAATATGCAGGTACTTTGCCCAGAAGTGACCGTTAGAGATTCCTCAAAAGAAATACTCGGTGATTTCAGAGATGGCAGCCTTGTCAAGTTTAGCAGAACTAGAAAGGAATTATGTGACAGCGCCCTCAGTTCATTGAGAGCATGGCTGAAGATCCCCACTGGGAACTTATTGTGAGCTCACTTTCAGGTTAAAAATAGCTCCTATACAGCTGTCATGTTTTGTTTTTTTGGAGCCTAAAATGAGCTCCCTTGTTTTGTAAGGGATGGCGAACAGCCAATGTAAGGTAATGTTGTGGGGTATATTCTCCATGTTATCTCTGATTCTATGGCCAGTTCCAATGGGTTTAAAGCTGATAGGATCTTCTCCAACAAATATATATATATCATCTTTGTCAAAAGAACAGCTAGTATAGAGATCATTTAAAACAAAGAAAATTATCCATAAAATTTAAATGCACACAGAGATCCTCTGTGATGGTTCCTGTATCTGTAAATTGGGATATCAGGGCTTGCTATTCTGACATCAAGTCCCTGGAAACAATGGCCTCCCAAAAAGCCTATTTCATTTACCAAACCACTTCAAGTTCTAATTTGTGACTCCTCAGTTTTGGAAGGATGGAGCAAAGTTATGTGTTGTTTGAACCTTCAGTTAAAGTACTTAAACAAAAGTTTGAACAGTTGTCATGGTACTAAAGTTCTGAGGTCAATTTATACATAAATGACCCTCTAAAATATACCATTTTAGTTTTTACAAACCCTTCACGCTCCTTTAACCAAATTTAAAACAGTTAACTAGCGTTGAATGGGATATTGAGAGTAACCTATCAATAAATCACAGTTTATATTTTAATAATAGCCTGCACTTTGTAAACAACAAAGACCCGATTACTCTGTCAAAACTCTTCCTTGTTTTATTCCTTTATGTTATTAATGTTATATAATGTTGTAGTGTTATAATGTTGGTGAATGTTTGAAGTACTAATCCACTATTAGAGTAACCTTAGCATTATTTTACTTACAAATTCAAACTGAGAAGCAAACTGCAATGTGTAAAACCCTCTTATTCCTCAGAAGCACTGATACAAAATAATATGTTTTTTAAGTACTTATTCAGCTTAATTTAGGATACACAAACCCAAGCTCAATCATTAATAGAGAGAATTGGGATAAACTACCTCCCCAAACAGCTAAGAAATATCTTATTTCATTTGGGAGCGATCACAATTTTTACAATAGAATATTTCCCAAATGAAGCAAGATTTTTCTTAGCTATAAAGCATAGTCATTCTCTTTCATCAAATCTATATATGACTGCACTATGGAATGTGTACGATTACCAAAACCATTTTCTCCATTTTCACTCTACATGTTTATAAACGAGGGAACACCTCCGCAATTTTGTGCACTGCCAACTAAATTGTGAGTTGATAATGTTTATGGCATTTCTGTTATTTTGCACAACTGTAATGAATACACGTACTATAACGTTTCTATTACAACTTTAAATAATCAAAACTAAAGTATGAAATGTTTCCCCGAAAGGTAATGAGGGCAGTATTGAAGAACTTAGCATGCATAGACGAAGGATGTGCGATCTGATTAATTCACTTTGGCTTTGGCTTCGAGTACATTATTCCGTATGCTGCCGTGTTGACGAATCTAACCGTAATAGTAGTAACTGGCTTTGCGATCCGCGTTTGAAGTCATTGCCGACTTTGCAAACTGCTGTTCCCTCACAATTTTGCAAGGTCGGTGACTCCATAGTTTTCCCCTTCAGGAAACCAAGAAAATGCTTGATTTAACATAACAAGGTACAAATAAATATAAGTTTAGCAGTGTAAGCTCTTTTAATGCCGGTTAATCTTAAACCATTTCCCTAATTTTGTTTATTTTGTGCTATAATCTTTTCATTACAGCTTGATATCACTTTCACATGACTACGATTTGCTAGATTCGCTAGATTTGAGTAACCTAACACGAAACAAATACCTCAGCAAATTTTTAAAGTGTAAGCTCTATTGTGAGTTCATTTTATATATCAACTTCCATACTTTCTTTTTTTTCTGCATCCGTTTGATTTCTTTGCATTAACACCTTTCCATTAACAGCTTGAAATGACTTTCAAATGACTTAGATCGTACGTTGGAAAAGCAAAAATTGTAACCTATTCAAAAACTGAACAAAGAAATGAAACTACTTGATTTAACATAAGAAACCATACAGTATATATGTACATTCCATTAATGTCATAAAGTTTTACACAAGAATGGTCATCACATTGTTTACTCATCACGTTTTACATTTCTATCAATCTTGACTGTTCATATTCAGAAATGTAGTCAACATTTGTTTCCAATTGTGGAGTCCCATGAATGGTAGAGTGACAGCATCGGTATCAAAATAGCCTCAGAGACTTCCTCTAACATATGATTAGAGCAGATCTATTGGTTTTAATCTGATATGTTTTCCACATGTGAAAACAGATGGGGTAATGTCTATGAAGTCTTTTCATAATAAGATAGTAAATACGTGAAACTGGTTAAGAAGCTTCACGCTTTCTTGATGATTTCTTCCACATAAATGCACACGTTTTCTGAGACATCTTTCTCTTTTTTCACATTAAAGCCATATCAACTATTAAAAGCTAAATAAGAGAATGTGCTCATCCTACTGTGCAAGGAATTATGGTATTTTGAATTACTAAAGATAGGTTTCCATAGCAACAGGGATTTGTTATGCCACCAGGGGAGCTGCCAAGCATGTCATGTATGAAATTTTTCAGAGCATTGCTTAACTTCACAAATGAGAAACTACATTAAATTCTTTTCTTGGCACTAGAAAGTTTAAAGTTGCATATCCCCCTCTTTACAATAAACCACAAGAGAGCAAAATGAAATTTTCACATTAAAAGCACAAATCCTATTGATTTTTTTTTTTTTTTTTGATTTGGTTGATTTAACTTGATTATTCTAACAAGCTACAGTGTATTATTAAAAATAATATTTGATTGTTCAATTAAGACATCCTTGTAGAGTAATTGAACCACTTCTTTGAAAGTTCTAGTTAATATGTACAATCATGCTTTGTGGAGGACAGAATTGTAACAATAGTACAAGGAACTCCACTCTGCATGTTTCCACAACAATGAAACGAAACATCGCTCAATGTTTAAGGTCAGAAAATGTTGTGTTACTATTTGTGAAGACTTTCAGACAAACATGAGGAATGATTCCTCAATCATGTAAAACTTTTAGAGTTCCCTTATCCTCCACTGATCCCCCCCCCCCC
>JAIPMN010009725.1:0-11630 GCA_020650975.1 Apostichopus californicus
TACTGATTTCTGCTGAATTGAGCAGAAGTTTTAGAAATTCGGATTATTTTAATCCGCGTCGGATTATTTTATATATATATATATATATACATATATATATATATATACATACATATATATAACTATATACTATATATACTATATATATATACTATATATAGCTATATATATATATATAAATGTATATAGATATATATAATTATATATATATAACTTTATATATAACTATATATATAATGAATCCTAGCTGTACATGTGATACTTTGACCGTTTAGTTTTGCCATTAAATCAAAACGAAACTTTATCTCTTAGAGATAGGGAAAATACTAGGTGAACGGAGATACCAATATTGAGAAGAACAAAGGTTTAGGGGATTATCGAACAAGATAGAAAAAGAAATAGTGATAAAGTTTAATCTTGGAAAAGTTACAGACCATTAAACAAGTAGCTAAGACTCTATCTGATTTATCAGAGGATCAACTGTCTGCCTTAGTTCTGACTTTGTAATCCCTGTCCCAAAGGTTAACAATATAAGGACCCTCTCAAAGGATATGAATGCAGGATTTATTTAGATGGTAAATCAATAATCATTGAACAAACATTGAAGGTAGGTATGTATGGTTAATTGTAGGCTGATATAACACAAAAAGGTAAGGGTAAGCATGAATGAACAGGCGATGATTAATACAAACCAACTGCAAACATATGATCAGAGGTAACAGAGTTTGTCATTGTGGAGTTGCTCAGTAAGCAAAATCAACTAGCATCGGAAAAGACAGTGAGGAAGGGATACAAGGCAGCCAATCGTAGGAATTAAGTTTTTTTCCTCTTCAAAGCAAGATGAGTGGAAGGGTCGGAGATCTGTCTCCGGAACAAGCCGAGAAGCTTGCTCAGGTAAGAAGTCATTTTATTGGCCAACAGTTATTTAGTATTTTAAATTTAACCCAAGGAATGAAGATTTGAATGAAGGTACATCACAGGTGACATTGCCTAATTAATTAGACAATTGATTAATTAATTATGTTAAGTTACATTTTCAGCAAAGTTTTAGAAAATGCCAGAAACTTAATTTGTACTAATGAGTATAACTAGCTAAGTTTGAGCTGCTGTAAGCTGTTGTAGTAGGCTATATAGGTCTAACAAATAAATGAAGTGCACATATATCCTAGTTATGGTTCTGACAGAATCATATATTTTAACACATACATACATATACATACATACATATGCACTGACTGACAAATGTTTTAAAATAGAAGGCTAATAATTAAGCCTGATAATATGCAATGAGTAATTATTGCTAGTATTTACTGTGTTAAACTAATGACTAAACTTTGTCATTTTCAAAGCTGTGAGTATACACCTGTGATAGCTTTATGATTTGGAAAAGTGTTTTGTAAGTAATTTACATTTAGGTCCTAAAGGAATTTCCCTTAGGCCTATCTTTAATAAGTTAGGCAATATACCCACCCACCCATTCACTACAGAAATATGTGTACCCCACTATAGCTTTTGTTTAAGGTCAAAGGTTAATGGCAAAGTGTGTCAAGGACATAAGTGTATTGGACCTGTATATGGAGGAGGGGGGGGGGGGAGAGTTGCTTTTCTGGGACCCAGAGTAGGCCGACATCATGAACCGACATTATTAATGTACACATTATTTTAGTGTGACTTGCAGCTTATTTTGTTAGGTTTTTCTTGGGGTGAGGGGGAGGGGAGGAGGGGTTGTGGGGAAGGGTGAGGGGATAGGGGTAAGATCAATTAGAAATTGACTGAAACTGAATTGGTTTAATGTGAATTTTAGTCACATATCTAATAACCTTGTTTTTTTTTTTCTCATTAGCTCAAATTAAATTTAAAGGACATTAAGAAGGACACTTACACAGACCAACATTACCTTAGATTCCTAAGAGGTGAGTAATGCATTTCCAAAAGTAATTTTATACTAAAATTTCATGTGTGCTGTTTTTCTGATCTGCCACTTACTGAATAAATGCATCTTATGTTGATCTTTGATAATGGCAGGGTGATAAATTAAAGTATAACATCATCCATGAAAAACTTAAATATTTATGATGTGGGATGGCTCAGAGGGTGGGAGGGGGAGGGAGGGTTGCATGGTGTAAGCTCCCTAAAGAAATGATGCTAACTGAAATGTCAATAGCCTTCTGGTCACAAGTGTTAACCTACATCTTTACTTCTGCCTATACCTAGGAAGGATTGAACCGGCAAATTATGTGGAGCTCACAAGGAAAGCAACTTTGTAGAATGTTTTGCAACAGTTGTTGAAATCTGATGAGCTGACTGAACCATTTTCTTTGGTATTTTTTTTTGTGGGGGCAGGGGAGAGGGTAGGGGATATTAATTCTTGGTAGGGAAAAAAAATGAAGGAATGTTCAAGTGAAAATACTTCAGGATCTTCATAATTTTCTAGAATATCTCAGATTATATGCTATTTTTGTATTTACAGAATTTTCACTAAAAAAAAAAAAAAATTTTGTTCAACTGATATATTTCTGTTACAAAAAAAAAGGAATGGGTGTATGTGTGCCAGATTTATTCTGTTTTTTTATTTATTAATTATTTATTAATGTGTATGTGGCCGTTTTTTTTCAGTTTATTTCTTTATTTAGGCTATTATTAGTATTATTATTTTTTATTTTTAATCTTCAACAGCTAGAAAGTTTAACCTGAAGAAGAGTGAGGACATGTTTAGGAAGGTAGGGTGGTTTTTATTACCTTTCATTTCCATTTATCTTTCATCATCCAACCTACCACAAAATTCCTCTTCCAGATCTGCCACATCGTGCTGCCTATACTCATCCTCTACCCATCCCAAATTATCCCTCTCCCATCCTTACCTCTATCCTTACCTGTACTGTACGATACACATATCCTACTCCTCTCATCCTATATACTCTCCCCAATCCTCCTACCTATGCCGTCCATCTACCTGTCCCTTCATTTACCTTCTATATCCTCTTACCCCATCCATTTTACCAGACTTCATTTATCATCCTTTTTCCTACCCCATCCTCCAACTTTCAATAGCATCTTCCTCCCCTCCACATCCCCCTATATTCACCCTTTGTTGCCTTCTTTCCTACCTTTCCCATCTATCCATACCCTCCACATCATACTGTCCATCCCATTCTGCTACCCACCATATCCACCTACCCACCATATCCACCTGCCCACCATATCCACCATACCTACCGGCCCACCAAGTCCACATACCCACCATATCCACATACCCACCTGCCCGCCATATCCACCTGCCCACCATACCAACCTTCCATCCACATCCTCCTTCCTCCCATTTGCTCCAACTCACCCTTTGTCTCCATGCATCCTTCATTTACCCTCCCTACCCTTTTACTAAGTCCATCCTTCCCTACTCCTCCAAAGTCTCCTATACCCATCCTTGCTCCCAATCCCTGATTTTCAATCCCTCCTTTTCATTCCCATTCCTATCATTCTACCCTCCGTATCCTTCAACCCATTAGTTTGTTCCCATCTTTCATTTACCATACTTTTCCCTTTCCCATCACTGGCTGCCTATGTACACCCCCCTCCCCCTTCCCCTTTCTTACCTGATAGAAGAAGTCAGTGGCAGAGCTAGGGGTATTGGTCAGGGGGGGGCGAGAATGGTCTGTAGGGGCGCTTTCAACACTATCTAAGCAGAGCGCCACCACAGGTTGGCACGGAGCGTACAGAAAATTTTTTAGTAAAGATACTACCTAGATCGCCGGAAATGACCCTTTCCGGGCCTTGCTAATTTGCAAATAATGTGACAAATGTCAATAGGTAGATGAGAGCGCAATAAAAAAGTCAATAATTGCTAATAAGTAAAAAGTGGTAAAAAGCTGAAAAGGGTGCCAGCAGTCCATTTGAGTCCGTCAGGGGGGGGGGCATCCGCCCCCCCCTGACTGTATGGACGCTCCGCTACTGGAAGAAGTTCTATTTGGCTTAACCTTTCATACAACTCTGTGCTTTTTGTTGTTTTTTCTTACTGATTCCTGTTTCTTCTTCTTTTTGCAGAATGCAGAATGGAGAGCCAAGAACAAGATGTCAACCTTTCTTGATGATCACCCGTTACCAGAGGTATTAGTTTAGGGAATCCCTTGAGCAAATATGGGAAATGAGGGAGGAAGTGGGGGGTGGTGGAGCGGGTGTGGGTGGGGGATGGTGGGGCGGGGTGACATTGCTTAAGCAGAGTTAGTAGTTGCATCACTCGCTTTGGTCATTGCATGTTGTGTCACATTATTAAACCTAACTGTTTACCCAATTTCTGCAATTATATTTATTTCATTGTTTACTAAGATATGTGTCTATACCCTTGATGCTAGAATACATGTCAGCTCTGTTGGAAGGAAAATTTGAATAAAACTGAAAAATGTTATTATATTGAGGGAAGCACAAGGCAAGTATTTCGACCAGTATGGGAGGGAATAAGGAAAGCAGATGAGATAAGAGGGGTGGGTGGGGGGTATAATGTGGTGAGGGAGGGATTGTTTATTGTAGTTATACCATTACATCTGCAGTTCTGTCTCTTTGTCTTTTATAGGCAATTTTGAAATACTGGCCTAATGGAACTAGCGGTGTGGACAAGGAAGGTCACCTGGTTGTCATTATGACTATAGGGAGGATAGATGCGAGAGGTACGATCAACATTCACATATAGACATTCAGGCCTGTGGCCAAGGGAGGGTGACAGGGATGAGGGAGAGGGGGATGGTGGGGAGGGAGGGAGGGCTTGACCACCAGCACCTCCATCTGAGTAGCCATGTTCGAGTAAAAAAGAACCAATTTTTGGATGTATGTGTCACAGTGTGGATAATTCAGAATAATGAAGCAATAACATGAAGAAATCGTGAGGAAAGTCATTAGTACATGCGGAGATAAAACAGAAACTAGGCCTACTGTATATATCTATAGTAAAATCGTTTGGGGTTTTGTATGAGACTGTTTCTAAGAAATAATTTAACATGATCAAAATAAAAACATTAAAGCAAGAAATGTCCAAAATATCTTTAGAGGTGGGGAAGAAAGGGAGTTGGGGTGGGGGTGGGGGGGGGGTGTATAGTCGAGAAGAGGTGTGGATGTAAAAGATGCAAATGGAAAAAGACAAAACAGGGAAGGGAGCACTAAATTAGGAAAAGAATTTAAATGAAAATTTGTGACCGATAAATTTTGTTTTTATTTTTATCATCATCAGGTGTCTTATTCTCCTTGAAAGCAAGTGATAGGGAGACAGTAGGGATTCATATAATTGAGAAATTGTACCACGATGCTCGAGAAAATTCAAAAACGGTAATGAGAATTTTGATTCTGTTAGGTTAAAGACAATAGGAAATGAATCCTAAGGTGCATGTGATATAAATAATTGAACAAGTCTGTGTTCATATTGTTAGATTTGTTCCCACCCCCTCCCCCCCCAACCCCCTTCTTCAGTTCCCCTTTCTGGGTCCCTTGTAGAGAACAGCAGAATAAAGAGAACCAGCTTGGGCTCCAGGTACAATTTAAATTAATTATTCAACTAATGGTCACATGATCAACTTGGGCCATCATTTCACTAACTCCTTGGTAACTGAAACATTTAACTGCTACATAAATTGATACAAATCATGCAAGACCCAACACACCCTTTGTTTGAGCACTACAATTACAACCGCTCTGGACTGCGTTTATGCCCACCACGTACACTTAGGGCCCGCTACAGATACTCATTTGTGCCTAATTCTGTCCATATATTTAATTCACAAGTGAGAAGATAAGTTTCTTATTTGTAGGACTTGCTGTTTATATGTTTGTATTACTGTATGTGTATCGCAGTCTATTGATACTTATACTATTGCTTTTCTTTTCTTGTTTCTTTTTTCGTTTACGACCTGCAGTGTACGCCGAATTTCCGATTGTGGACAATAAATTCAAATTCAAATTAGGCAACTCTCAATGTCTGGAAAGAAAAAGTATATTTGAAAATTCTCAGCAAGTTTATCAAGCTGAAAAATGTTGGAGCCAAATATTAAAGATCTTTAATTCTTCGTAAACCTCAATAGGCCGGATGGGTATTTTTAATGTGTATTTTTTAATAATTTGCTCATCTTTATAAACAGCCTGCCTCTCATTTCTTTCCTCCAGCAAGGAAAATATATAGAGGGCATTACATTCATCATGGATATGGAAGGATTAGGTGCTCAAATTTTATGGAAGCCATTTATATCCCTATGGAATGAGGTAAGAATGTTCACAGAAAATATAACCTTCTTGAATTATAATCCTCTGTAATGGTACAAGTTTTTAATTTTAGTAAATATTGATTTAATATGATAAAATGAGAGATAGTGACAATTTTTTTTGTGGGGGGATGTGAGGGGATGGGGCCACATTCTCCATATTATTTACTGAAACTAAAACAAACTTAGAACACATTATGGAGACACAAATGGACAGAGAGTTAAATTGTTGTTAGCTTGTTTTTGCAGCCTCTGAAGAATATTCTGCTAAGATAAAAATGTTAAAAATAATAAAAAGTCACGCCCTCTTAACATTAACAGATTTACCTACACAGGGTTTTTGCAGTAGATAAGCAGCTTGTTATTAATGGTTCCTCCTCTTTCTTTGCAAATCGTATTTAGGTAAAGATATATTTTTATTTCCTATCATCAGATAATGGTTATTATGGAGCAGTACTACCCTGAGACAGTAAACAAGGTATTCATCACTAGACCACCGGCGATATTTCCTCTAGCCTATAGCCTGGTCAGACCATTTCTTGATGAAGGAACAAAGAGCAAGGTCAAAATCCTGAAAAGTAAGTGACTGAAATATATTAATTTTTTTCTTCTTTTAATCTGATCTGAAGGAAAACAAATTTCTTATTTTAGACAACAAGAGGACACTTCTTAATCACATAAATGGAACTATTAATTATCCAGAGGTACTTCTAATTTATGAAAAAGGAAACTTTTAATGATTTCACAAAACAAAACAAAATTGGTGGCATGAGTCCCTGCTCCCAACCCCTACCATAGGGGTTGTTCCCCCTTTCTCTGAAACGATGGCGCTAGTCACCTTTTGCCAAGTCCATCGATAATGAAACGAAAATGGTTACCACGTACTGTTACACCTATATTGTATCACATTTATGTGTGTTATATATGACATTATTTTCCCCTGTAGGTAGCAGTAAATGGCAGGACACACTACTGAAGTACATTGATGACGACCAATTACCAAAACACTGGGGTGGATCTCAGGTTGACCCAGATGGTGACCCTAAGTGTCCAAGTAAGGTAAGCAGTCTGAATAAATTTGAAATGTTTGACATGACAAAGGGATGTAAGATGGTATGGTGTTAAGGGGGGGGGGGGGTGGGGGGAATTGGTAAGTGCATTTATCTCATGTAAACGATAGATGAATTAGAAACCAGATTTATCGAGTGTTCACACAGGGTCAAACTGATACAGTCTTTCATCGTGAAACAAAGAAGAAAACAAAACAATTAGCCGTCAGTGTGCCTTTGTGCCTCGTTAACAATAACATACATCATCAGCCTTAAAATTTATTCTTAAAAGGAAAATATCTTCCGATTTTTGTTCTTGTGTAAAAGTAAGTTGGCCTGACGTTTCGATCCTAGCAGGATCTTCTTCAAAGGCTAAATGACAAGAGATTTAGCCTTTGAAGAAGATCCTGCTAGGATCGAAACGTCAGGTCAACTTACTTTTACACATTCTCATACACAGGCTCTCTAGTGGATAAGCAGTTTGCTAACAGTTTTATTTCATTTTGATTTTTGTTGTTGTCAGATTGTGTTAGCAGGAAAAGTTCCTGAATCCTATTACATGAAGGACCAGCTCTTTGAAGAAGAAGCTCTGTCTAAGATTGTAATCAGTAGTGGAGCGACGAAGATGCTGAAATATGAAGTTAGGGTCCCGGAAAGTGCCATCAGGTGAATATTTTATATCTATCAATATTCAATCAATCAAGCATTACCAAGAGAGATCATGTTACAACTTAATAGCGAGACGATCAATACTGACATAAAATAATATGAGAATTATAGGTATTAAGAAAGAAAAAACAGAAAGAGTAGTACATGCAGTAGAAAGATAATTGAATGATTGAGGAGACTACTATGAAGAAAGGTTAACAAGAAAACTTGTGGAATAGAAGTCCCTGGGAAACAAGAATAACATGCAGGAGAAAAAAAGTGAGAAAAAGAAAGGAAGAGTAAGAACTAAAAAAAAGGAAAGGCAAGGTACGTACCCCACCCTGTGGCAAGTCACAAATTGCAGTTAAAAGGACCTGTGTATCATACAGGGTACAGGTTAAATTCCAAGCTCATTCTAGCCTGGTTCCTCTCTTCAAAAGAACTTGGGATCTAAAAATACTTCTAAGTTGACTCATCTTATATATAGTACCATTAACCAAACTTGTTGGCCGCCTCCTTATTTTTTTTATTTTTATTTTTTTATTTTTTTTTCTCCTTCCCCTCTTGTGACAGTAAAAAATCTGGTTAGTGATATAAATCAATGCAACTGAATAATAAGTTATGCTTTTCTGTGAATATATTTTTTATTGTGGTAAAGTGAAATTTTGCCTGTTTGGCTCTCCATGTTCATCTTCTTTTGTTCTGACTACAACATTATTGAGAGTTTTCTGTTTCATTTCACCTTCAGGTATGTGTTCAAAACAGATGAGGGCGACATAACCTTCAGCATCTACAAGAAGATCAAATCCTCTGATGGTAAAGAGATAATTAGAGAAGAGAAAAAATACAACTGCCATGTGATTCCTGTCGACGGTGAAGTCGAAGCTCAGACAACTGGGTTTTGTGAGTAATGATGAGATTCAAATTTCACATTATGATTATTACTATTATTTACCAAATTTATATAGCGCTCTTTTCATGCTTAAGCATGTTCAAGAGCACTTTACAATGACAACAAAATGACAAAACCCTTAAAATATGAATATGAAGAATAAAATTGACGCAGCTTAAATATTAATAAAAACTATATATAAATACAAAGGAATAATTTTAAAAATAATATAGATTTACAATGATTTTCCTAAAAAAAGAAAAAAGTGAGTTTTAAGTAAATTTAAGTAACAAAATGACAAAACACCTTAAAATATGAAAACGAAAAATAAAATGGAAGCAGCTTGAATGTTAATATAATTTTATATATACTCAATGAAAAATGAATGCATCAAAACAGGGGCCCCTGTAACACCATGGCCAGACATGGCTCATTACGTCTAAGACTAATTATGCATTCCATTATAAACACGAACTTACCCAATCCTAAGTCTACCTCTCTTCTAGTACAATCTTGTTTAGTACCAAATTATTGTGTAGTTAATTTTTGCAAAATCATGAGGATGTTTTTGTTTTTATGGCCAAACTTTGGGCCCATTCCTAGAAAAAGATTGCATTAAAACTTCAGACAATAACAGTAAATATAAAATGATATTATGTGTCCTATACTACATTTGATATATCATTCAAATGAATTATTAAATATCATATGATTTGTTTTGTTCCAGATATATTTTGCTTTGCAAATACCTCTCGCATGAAGAGTAAGACATTGAGTTACCAGATTGAGGTGTTAGAGCCAGACGAAGAATCCCTAGAGAAGGCAGAGCTAGGCGATGACAATTAAATTGTACCGGAGATGATCCTTGAATTAATCCTTGAATTAATCCTTGAATTAATCCTTGAATCAATATCGGCCCTTAAAGGTCATTGGTATTGCCTCCAATTTTTTGCACATAGTAACAATTGCTGGAACAATTTCAAAATAATTCCTGGAGGTTCTCACCCGAGGGAAGGGAAATGCTTTTAAGAAAGGCTCTTAAATCCTTCTTGAAGTCTGCTTAACTGAGCAGGGTCCCTGACACCTAGCACAAAGGGAGGGGGTTGGGAATGGGGCAGGAGATAGACCCTTCAAACAATGTTTTTCACATGGACATATGTAATGCCACCACAGGCAGCTACGTTTAATACCCCTGGGTGTTCGAAACCGTGGTCTCCCCTCCTCCATCTGAAATCTGTTAGGGTCCCTGATAAATATGATTACTATTTTACTTTATAGCATATTTTGGGGCAATGGTAATGACCTTTGAGGTGTGTGTGTGTGCCATGTGTCAGGGATTTGGCTAATCTCCATAGATGTGGTTTTACCCAGTAATCCAAGCAATTTATTTAAATATATTCAGCAAGAAGTGATTTTGGTCGGGTTAGATCTAGAAAGTTGATAAACCGTTCAAATAATAAGATATGTTAGTCGATTATTTTGGGGCATATTTTCCACCATCGATCCTCTCTTCAAATGAAATATTTTGACATTTATTAATATGTATTTTTCTAATGTTAATTATCACTTTTTCAAAGAGTAATTTGAATCACATATTTCTCAAGTTCATTTGTACTTTTCTTATTGTTATTGTAGTTTTTTCTTTCTTTCTATTGGTACTTTGAAAGGTTCATTTCATATTTTACATTATAAATTCTCAATGCAACACGCCATTGGTCCTGCCACTATGCAATAGTATATCTCACAGCTAGTTCCTTTTTACAGTTTTGTTTACAAAGGATATCTCCCATAAAGCAAAGATATATTTTGTTTTTTGGGGAGATGGGCACTCTCCTGTTGAATATATGTTTTCCCTGTAAAAGCTGAAGGATGTGATTCACTTTTCCTGATAGAGAGCAATTAGTAGTGAGCATGTATGAGAAGAGATATATGGGGAGGGAGGCAGGGGCACAGGGGGCAGGGGGAGTGTATGCAGGCAAGTAATCTAAACTTGAAATGTGTTCAAGAGAATTGTTATATTTAATAAATTGCAGTGATTTATGCATAGGAGACAGGGGAAATAAATCCTTCCACCCTACCCCCACCTTTAAAATATGTTTAGCATTTGGAAATATATACCTCCTCTAACACAGATTTGAGATAACAATTGTTTAAGTTACACCCTTGATTTACATGATTATGTCTCACACTATTGTATATTATGCACCTGTACTATACCTAGTGTAGATATATAGTATAGCGTACTGTGATTATGCACATTCTACTGAATATTGCTTTTATTATGTGAACTTTTCAAAGTGAATTGGCTGCATTATAGCCCCAATGGTATACTTCAAAGGTCTTCTTTTTCTGAACAATAAACTAACCACCATGCATGGGTGTTGATTTGTGGGAGGGGTAGATTCCCCTTGCTACATTTGAACTGGAGGATACTAATGCATGCATTGGGTCCCCCCCCCCCCATGTACCGACCCACTTTTTGTACTCTGTGTGCCTAATGGAGAGTACCTAATGAAGAGTACCTATAATGGAGAGGGATTGAAGAAACTTGCCTTGTCCTGTTAATTTTTCATTAATATCCATTAATAACCTGCATATACCCATACTGAAAAGTAATAAAATGCCAGACAATCTATAGTCATTTTTGGTTCCTTGCTTTTTGCAAAGCAAGGAACCTATGCATTCAACTTGGCGTGTGTGTGTGTGTGTGTGTATGTGACGCTTGGCTTGTGTACACGATATCTCAATAAGGAAATGATGTATCATGATCAAACTTGGTAGGTGGATAGCACATAGTAAGAG
>JAIPMN010009726.1:0-15730 GCA_020650975.1 Apostichopus californicus
TATCACATATAACACAAGATATACAAATTACACCATATTGCTACCCTGGGTTTCACGCACGCATAGAGCGACGATCTTCAGGCAATTGGATGATATATATATATATGATTTAATGTGAAAGATTATTAGAATATTAATGTTTTAAATTGCTTGATTTCATGATTTGATAATTGCTGATGAGTTAATGGTATGATTTAGGTGGTTTTTGCTCACATCAATTAATAATATTCATATCAATTAGAATATTTCAATTAATTTCTGTTCATTCTTTTCTTTTTTTCCGCCCTTCAGTTCATGACTGACGGCAGTGAGAGCGTTTTCCAGTTCGGCGTCGATTATGACATTATTCAACCAAACACCACCCAGACAGTCATTATCCACTTTAAACCCATTCATCCCATCAACTATTTCAGACGAGTAGCATGTCTTGTCCAAAACCAGGTATTTGTCCAACAAATCGTAAAGGATTTATCAAACTTAAACTGTTGTTCACCAAAGAGTTATAGCACCATAAGTTCATATATGGTAAACGGTACAACGTTACGTTATGTTACTATAGTATCTTATCCGTCGACATAAACCAAGGGATAGGCATTCCTTGTATTTGTGAAATTAAAAACCAAAAAATTTGATGTGACTGTCTCATAGGCCTTATACAATGAACTCACGAAAATAGAATATTGTGAATGCTCTAAATATTACTGTATTGAGGTCTATTTGTTTTTTAATGTTTTTCTGGCTATGTTTATGAGTTAGTAAAAGGAAATTTTGTGACCAAATGTTTCTGTTTGAAATTGCTGACTATAGCTGATAATGTTGTCTGGACATGTTTGTATACCATATAGATTATTTAGGAAGGAAACATACTGTTAGAATTGAGTGGGGGCCGGTGGGGTGGGGGAGGGGAGGGATTCATAATTAATCCACATTCTATACATGCAGTTAAGTATAACAGGTGATTTTAAAGAAAACCAGATAGTTTTATCAAAGAAGTGATATGAATGCTGCCCTTATTGATTTATAAATTTAGATTTATAATATTGGTATTATATTTTTGTTGTTCTTTTCGAAGGATCCATTGTTTGTAGATTTGATTGGAACTTGCCACACAGAGTTGGCTAAGCCAGCTATTTTACAACCAAAGCATCTGGACAAATACAGAATCCATGAAGCCAGGGGATTTTCAGTGTTTCCTCCTGAGGTGAGTAGACAGTTACATTAAAGAATCAACAAATCATTATTAAGTTGGTGGATGTACCATAGGTGTACTGTTGAAATATTATTCCTTAAAAGTATTTTTTTAGCGTTTGTCTTCTGTATGTGAACTAGCTTCTCTTCTTCTTCTTCAACTTGCCAGTTATCATTTCATAAAGAAAGAATTAAGTTATTCTTTGGAAGCTTTTCTCTGGAAGGGTATGAAATATTGATAGCCCCTAGGTACATCTGTTGTAATAATGTTTCTTGGCATAGGGTAAGTGTAATGTTAGCTTTGGAAATCAGCAGACAATTTTAACATGTTGATGTGTTTTGTGACATTTATGCAACAAGGTAATTCCAGGAGACAGTTTCCAATTAGGTGTAATTCATTATGACAGAGAGTGTTGCATTGTAAATATAACCTTTACTCTTAATGGTTTCTACCATTTTAAGGTTTTAAGTGGTTTTTATCCCCTTCTTTTTGCTTTTTTTTTTCCCTCAGCAATTGAATGAGATGTTAAAGGAAGGAAAGTTACAACAAGACCCCAAGGGGGCACTGATGCACCCACAAGCAGAGAGTTTGGAGGAATACCTATTACCTCCAGAACCACTGCCTCCCATGAAGGAGTTCTTCTCAAATCCCTTCTCAAAGACAAGTGATGTAAAGATTAATTCTTCTACTTTTGATCAAATTTTAGTAGTTAATTTAGTACTTAATCAGTTTCAAGTCTTCATTCAAATTTAACTTTTTGAAAAAGATTACATGAACACAAGAACAAATATAAAAATATTAATATGATATTTAGTTCCATAAAGATGAAGATTTGATTATCTTACAGAATGTTATTTTGTTATGTTTGTTATTTTGTGTTATTTTGTTATATGCTTGTTTCCATCTCCCTCTTGGTATAGCTTCCTCTCCACGTGAGCATGGACGTCGAGGAGGTCGATTTCGGTTGCTGTCTGAATCTCCAACACGTCGAACAGAGGACGATAAACGTCACAAACCACACCAAAGGCAAAATCACGGTCGTCTGGATGGGGTCATCCGATCACATCTTCTCGGTCACTCCAACGACCAGCGATGTTCCTCCATTGAAGATGACCTCATTCCGGGTGTCCTTCAAGCCTGTGAGTTGTCACTGGATTTTAAAAGGTTCTCCGATATGGTCCAGCTCTGCTAGTAGTTACACTTGTGTTTTGACTCCGAACTTTGGGGGGGGGGGGCAGTGGGGGCCTCAGTGAGATATGATGTTGTGTAATTACAGGCCTGACAAATGTTTGGGAATAATAATCACAGGGTCAGGGTATCAAGACCAGTATTTTTAAAATCTTATGAAACTTTAAATTTGCTGAAACATAAAGCAAAAACTGATGATTTTCAAATGACAGAAATAAAATTTCTTTATCTAGAAATACTTGAGGTCATTCAGATTATACAGAATGATAGCCAGACCAACGAGTTCACGCATCTTACTTGGATTCAATTATTGTTTTCTTACTGTTTGACTTATTAAATATTTATAATGTGCATAATTGTAACGTACCTACAATTAGTTTTCTGGGTGTGGTGGGATAGGGGGTGGGGGTTGGGTTGAGAAACGATATAAGTTTTCCATTTTATCTACATAGTGACTGCTCCTGTTTGCTCGCATTTTAATGTCCAGATTTATTGTCATATTTTCAGGATGCTCCAAATCAGTTTTATGGCTCCGAATTAGAAGGATATGCATTCTACAAGGTAAGAATCTTTTCTTTCATTCCTTGACGACTTTCCCAGTCGAGAAAGTTATGTTCTGTTTAATGTATCATTGCTCGGTGGTAGATCGGATAACCTTTATAGAGACAAACCAGACCATCAGCATTGGTTCATGTGATAGAGATACCTGCCATGAACAACTTACCACCCCATCCTCACCCCTCCCTCCAAAGCTTGGAGACACCCGCTCATCAGCATTGGTCCATGTGATAGAGATACCTGCCATGAACAACTTACCACCCCATCCTCACCCCTCCCTCCAAAGCTTGGAGACACCCGCTCATCAGCATTGGTCCTTGTGACAGAGATACCTGTCATGAACAAATTACCACCCCATCCTCACCCCTCCCTCCAAAGCTTGGAGACACCCACTCATCAGCAGTGGTCCATGTGATAGGGATAACTGTGATAAACAACTTACCACCCCCTCCTCACCCCTCCCTCCAAAGCTGGGAGACACCCGCTCATCAGCATTGGTCCTTGTGACAGAGATACCTGTCATGAACAAATTACCATCCCCTCCTCACCCCTCCCTCCAAAGCTTGGAGACACCCACTCATCAGCAGTGGTCCATGTGATAGAGATACCTGTCATAAACAACTTACCACCCCCTCCTCACCCCTCCCTGCAAAGCTAGGAGACACCCACTCATCAGCATTGGTCCTTGTGACAGAGATACCTGTCATGAACAACTTACCACCCCCTCCTCACCCCTCCCTCCAAAGCTTGGAGACACCCACTCATCAGCATTGGTCCATGTGATAGAGATAACTGTGATTGACAACAAACCTCCCCCTCCCCCCCCCTTCACCCCGTGTGTCCAACCCACCACCCTCCATGATGTAGGATAGCTGTTTTGCATTCATGGATTTTGAAGTGAACTTTTCTGTTTCATTTTGTTTTGAGGTATCATGCAAACATTTAAGGAAACAAACCCACTGTGTACAAAAGATCATGAAGTTAGCAGAATTTTTAGCAGAAAAATTCCTTTTAATCAAATGAAATATACATTATGTATGATATAAGATATTTAATATAACTCATTTCGATGGAGATGACATCACAGCAAATCTTTCATATACTCCCCATCTTTGACCTTTTTTTTGTGTTTTTTTATTGTAGAGTATGAGGGATTATCGTCTTGTACAAGATGAGACGTTTGCCCCTCCCTGGTGTCTTACGGTGTCAGCAGTGGGAAGCACATTCCAGCCTGGTCATGAGACGTTCCTGCCGGGATACACTATGGATAATGCTAGACTGGTAAAATAGTCTGGAATTAATTAAATGCTAAAACTTAATAACAAAGCTTGGAGTTTTACTCTAGAGGGTGTGTTATACTGATTTCATTATTTCATTAGTTGTATGTTTGTATGCTGGTGATGATTAATTATTAATTTATTATTGAATATTTGAGATAGAAAAGAATATTTTTATATTTTTTATGTATAAAGCTTCACATCAATCATTTGAATGGAAAGTATTTTATTTCATGAAAGTATTTTATTTTGTGGAAATATTTATCTAAACTTCCTTCTATCAATTATAACTTGACGGAATTATTCCCGCACTGGAACCCTTTTATAATCTTGGATATGGATTTATTAGTCATATCTGGATAAATATTCCCAAGAATTGCTTATAATGACAATTTTGGCATAGGTGGTAGTGGCTGTATCTTTGTTGACAAATGAAGAAGTTATGTCACAGGTTTAATTTCAACCCTGTGACATTTCATTTAAGAAAGAATGGGGGGGGGGGGAAATAATCATTTCTAATAAGTTGATCAGCAATAATTAGTTAGGAACCATCATATTTAGATTTCAGTTCAATCATCATTTCCTAACACAACTGTTTTCTAATTTTGTCGAAATGCCATATTCAAATTGACATTCTCACACATCAATCTTTCCTTTCCTTGTTGAAGGTGTTTCCAGCAGTAGATGTTGGGGATTCCATCTATAAGACGCTACTTTTAAACAAAACTGGTGACACCCCCATACATTACAGGATACCACATGATCCCAATAAGTATGTCATTATTTATCCCATCGTTTTTCTACGTTTTATTCCTTATGTATGTATTAAAAACCATTTCCATTAATTATAGCTAGCATAATTACAGCTAGCATTTACAGTTTATTATAAAATGATATCCTTGGCATCTCTGTGAAGGGTTGTAAATACTTTACCTTCGAGCAGGTTTGACCCTTAGAAGGGTTGGATATATATAAACCGCAATATTTACTGTGCTGCCAATGGACAGCCATCCTTCCACCTTTAGCAAACCGAGCAAGAAATCTTATGGAATACATGCATGTGCTGGAATACCTGTAACCTAACTTATATTAACCTTTGGTGTCTTTTATTTGGCTTGTGCAGACAAGTACCAAAATGAACTGTGATAAATAGTCGGACGTTTTCTTTAGAAATCTCTGAAGAAATTTGTTTTTCCAGGTAGTTATCTCTTTTTAAGAGAAAATAAGACTCATAAAATTTAAAAAACTGGTTTTGAGCATAAATTTATGCACCGTGGCAACATGCATGTTTTTGTATTTGATATACACGACCAATTCTGTTCCTTTCAGATTGTAAGTGAACGCAATACAGGCGTAAAACCCATATCCCGCACAGTGCTCGATGGTTATTTCGTGGAAAATAATTCTCATCTTATCTGATATGTTTTTTCCAGAATTTTCCAAGTAAAACCCAGGTTGGGACTTATCCAGGCCAAACATCAATTATTTGCAGTGAGGAAGTCACCACGGGAGTTGAATACCAAACTCAATCACAGTTTCAGATGGTTATTGAACGAATCAGAGAAGCACACCTTGGATATTTTGGTCCAAGGCTCCTCGGAACAACCAGCTGTCCTCTTAGATTCTCAGGTCAGCCACTGTCCTTTGTTCCTATTTTTCCTTTCTTCTCCTTGAGTTAAAGTCAAGATTCATAAAGCTAAGAAGTCATATTGGTTTTTTAATTGCAAAGTTTTAAAGGGGGTATAAGAAAGTCAACTTTATGTGAAGTAGCACAAAAATGTATTGACAAAAGCCATGTAAATCATATTATGAAGACTCAATCAAGCCCTGCAGAAAGCCCAGTGTGCTGTTTATCATTACAAAGGGTTCCGCCCACTCACCCACCCCAAAAAATATTGCTTATACATGTATTGTACAGTAGCCGGTATATCTTCCCCTTGGAGTGGACCCGTCCCTTGAACATATTCTTTGCACATCTCCACTCCACTTTTGTGGTTAGATATAACTATTGATATGGAAGCCCAAATGGTTTCTTTGAATTGGTAGGCTTATTCAAACCAGCTGCCAAAAGATATAGTGCAGATAAAATGTAAGCATTCCAGACTATGGAGTTACTCTTGAATATGTTAATGAATATCTTAAAGATACGTTTTTTTTTGGTTTTTTATTAACAGGGGGTGTTATACTTCAAACCGACCTGTGTGGGAACGTCTTCTTCCAGGACATACAAGGTCAAAAACATATCCCGAGTTCCTTTAAGGTTTGAGTGGATATTTGCTCATGCAGATAAGAGGTACTTGAAGGTAGAGCCGAGTACTGGCATCATACAACCGAACGAATCACAGGTAAGGAGAAGAAAATAAAATATGAAAACCTTTCATCTGAGATAACAGTCTGGAATCAGATGAGAGATTGTGTTAATTTGATTATGGTCAATGTTTTATGCGAACTAATTGTTAATTTTTGACGGACAAACAACCATTTCACACTCTGTGTGCTTAATGCGATGGTTGGCATCGCTTATGTCAGTGTGCATATAAAACCATACATGGATAATAATTAATGTTTAGTGCATATTGCATTGACTGTATCATGTAAAAATTGTCTGATTGATCCAATAAACGAGATGGTTAATAAATAAAAATAATATTAAAATGATATTAAAAAAATTGAAAAAAGATAATAATTAACATAGTAAACCATAGGCAACATATGCAACATTTTGAATTAATTATTCAAGTTAATTAAATAGACTTTGTCATTAAAAGGTACATCATCTGGAATCACAGGTTCAATAATACCGCTTCATACTTGCTCGAGGGAAATGTTAACTTCTGCAATGTAATGTTTCACCCGTGTGTTCAAACGTAGCATAATTTTATGTAAATTTGGGTAAGCATACAGTAGTAATATTATGCAGAGTGTACTACCAGCAGTTTTCCATTCTTTGTGAGGATCATTCAAGTATATTTGTATTTAAAAGAGACGATATTGTGGTTGCACACTAGTAGTCTACTTAAAATATGCATGAAAATACAAAATACTGCAATTAATAGTTTTAAAGTAATATTCAGATCCATCAGATAGAAACACCACAAAATATTGATACTTTTTTATTGGGGGGAAGGGGAGGGGGGTCTTTGCTAATAACATTAATACAATTCATGCAAATGAGCAGTTTAAACAGATATAATTCTCAAATGTTTTCAATTATAAAACGTAACCACATGCTTTGTAAAATATCTCTGTCAAATTTTTCGGCACCTTTTGAAACGGTTAATCTTGACTCATTAATAAGACTTATACTGCGCATGTATTGTTCCCTTTTCAGCCTCAAGTGTGGTGTTTTACACCAACGAAAGAAGAAAAGTACATCTTTAAGCCATACATGCAAATCGAGGATGTCAAACACATTGGGTGAGTTAACTTGATTCAAACGTTTTACCTCATTTATCTTTTACCTGTATAAAAAAATCCGGTACAACATTAATGAATTGGACATAATTGAAATACTCGCCATTGTTTAATCATAGCAAGTAAGAGGTGAACAAATACCATTTGAATGATCAACCAATATTTCTGAATATCTTTTGTTTATTAAAGTAAGCCCAAATGAAGGAATACTACATTCTAAGCAAAACAGCAGTAAATCAGTCAATCAATCAATCTATTGAGTAGATACTTCGTTTATAGCTCTGTTTTTGGCATTCTTAAAATAAACGATTCTTATTACTGTATTTTTTTTTGGCTTCAGAGATTTGAAAAGAAGAAAAAGGGTTTCTGTCCGTGTGATCGGAGAAGGGAGCCAAGGGGACATTACTGTAAGTTGTTCCATCTTCAGAGATATGAATAATGAATAGATAATAAATAAATAATAATAAATAAAGTATAAATAATGCAATGTATATGTCATATATATATTAGATACTTATTGTTAAAATATCTCAATGGTGTACCTTGACAAAAGCACATCAGAACTTAAATATTTCAATAGATGCTTTATAGGGTAGTTTATTATCAAATTTGTGATTCTATGAGAAAAACCACCAACATTGTGATTTCATGTTCCCTAAAATTCTTCACTTCCAGGAGTGTTCTAGCAATCTTTTTTTTTTATCTTGAATTTTTCACAATATCCAACATTCCCTCACGTGGATAAATTTGAATTGTAACTTGTGATATATATAGCTTTGTTATTGCAACTGCACATGTGTCTCTCATGGCTTTGGGTCGTGTTAGGTGATCTACAAATGCAGTTATTCGTACTATGCTGCGTACCTAGAACAGACACACAAAATACTTCTCAACTTAGGGTGAGGATGCAATGAACTTTATGTACACCCATAAGTACATGAATTAGAATTGATTTAGGCAACCTCATAACACTGAGATTATAGTCAAGTTTTGTGGTCAGCCTTTTGTTCTTGAAAGAAAAGAAAAAAATGAAACCCATAATTTATCACTAATTTTTTTTTTAGGGGGGTCCTAAGAGAGAAATAATTATAAAAAAAAGTAGATAACACAACTACTTCAACCAGATAAATTTTTTGCACTAATTAACAAGATATTATGTTTTAATCTTTTATCTTTTTTCCCCCTCCACAGGCTGAGGAGCCATCCATTGATCTTGCATACATAGTTGTAGGAACGGCAGTCAGCAAGGACTTGGTGCTGTACAATAACAGTGTGTGTACTCTACACTATAAACTCTGTGTTGAACAGACTCTTGATGGAAGTTATGCCGAGGAGGTGGCTCAAAGTGAAGCAGTCGGTAAGATGAGTCATTCTGTGATTTCTACCCCTTAAACACCTTTATAATCACACCCCACCAGTATGAAGAAAATGATGGGTTTGAAAATATTCTCTGCGTTCATTGACAACGTATGTTTGCACTCAATTTTCAGAACGGTACAAAAAATATCGCTTTCTGATGTCAATGACTAGTTGTTAAGTATCGTCTGCAAATATTCTATGTAATTCAATTCAGGTTTATTTTTTTTCATATTATTGGACAAGAAGACAACATAACCATACAGTACAGTAGAGAATAGCATAAGAGCAACAGGGTAATAAGAATAATAACTCCGAATAACTCCAAATAACTCCGAATAAGAATAATAATTCCGACAAATCGTACAGCCGAATAGTTTTGACTGAAATGTTTATGTAATATATGTTAAATCTTATGAAAATAATTCAAAGTGAACTAAATTGCTTATATACATTGGTCACACTCATACAATGTAGAAAGCAACTGGAGGTACACTAGTGTGGTAAGGAGCTTTTTGTGTACTCACAAGTGTTGAATTGCGGGGAAAAAAACTACTTTTGAAGTGTTAAGTCTGCTACTTGCCTGACTCATTCAAATTTGCTGTTGAAAATTCATTGAAATATTTCCCACCCTCCTCCCACCCCATCCTGCCCCCCCCCTCCCTCCCCCCCAAATGAAGACAAGATCTGTGTGGTATGCTGGAAGGTTTGTTTTTAATTGTAATGATGGTTGAAATGACAAGATTTTAATAATTTAAAAATGTCCAATACTTTTGCCGCATTCTGTCAAATTCAGTCGAAAATTTTCTGAGAGATAAACCGTCATCATAAGTGCACAAATGTGGAATTATTATGTCAGAATTTTATCCAGTGCTTCATTTAAAATAATAATATTAAAATTTAATTTAAATTTATTATTATACTTTTATAGAATCTCATTCTTAATATATTTTCTTTCTGTAGACATTTTATTGAGTGTTTCATTTTTTTATAATATTGTAACTATTTCTCTGTTTATTAATATATTTTTTTTCTGTAGCTCTAGAGCTGGATACCCACCAAGGTATCATCCCGGCTCGGTCTCGTTGTCTGGTTCAGGCCACGGTCAGGCCGAGGCACAGGCTGAATTATACATTCAACGTATCCTACGAACTGTGTACGCCAGAACTGAACCAAGACGAATCAGCCAGGATCAGAGGAAGCAGGAAACCCCTCTGTGAGATGAAGGTGGTAGGGGTTTACCCTACTCTACAGGTCACAGATGCTCGTTGCTATGGCAGCGCTAGTGGCATCAGTAAGAGCAGACTCTGGAAGCTGTTTTCGTTGGACATGTAAGTATGATTAAGATAAACCAAATATATCAATATTAACCAAATATATTAACCAAATATTCCTAACCAATATATAACTAATATATAACTAATATTATATAACTAATATTACCAAATATTACTTACCAAATATATAACTAAATAATAACCAAATATTAACCAAATATTAACCAAATATAAACCAGATAAATCAAATATGGCTGAGATCTTACTCCATCACATACCTATTGGAGGGGTGAATTTTGACTGAGAAAGATCTGTCAATATATTTATTTTATCGAACAATTTTCCTTCATATTTCAATTGACTTTTATTTTGTAAACATTAGTTCATCTGTGTAATTTCTGTTCCTTTCTGCACACTTTCAGTTTTGTAAATGCAAAAGGCAAAAGTGTAAATGTCTTGTTGAAAAGTATTAAATCAATAATAGTTGTATAGAAGTAATGGTATAAAATTGATGTCAACTTTACATAGAGTGAAATTGCTGAATATGTGGTATGCTCATGAAAGAAAAACTTTCTGTGAAAGATAAACGGTGAAACTACTGACATAGGTTACAAAAGAGAACTCTTATATATTTCATTCCACTGAAAATTTGTTTTTACAATCGCAAGTAATATTAGAATTTTTTAATATTACATTAAATCAGCATGGTTACGTCAAAGATTCAGCTTCTTAATAAAGAGGTAGCACTCCAGACGGAAAATAAACAGTTGAGAGGAATGGTTTGGGCAATTACATAATATCTATTTAATACTCATTTCATATGAATAACATTAAATTGTGCTCAAGTCATGCAGAGTGTGAAAAGATTGACATAAGTCTTAGCAAGACTGCACCAACAATGCCAGGAGAATTGTCTTCAGAAGATCTATTGAAATCTGTGAACAATTTCTGTATTCCTCCATTTTATCATTCTAGCTTAAACATGGCTCTGGAATCCGATCCATTACCTGAGGAATTAAACTATGTAACACCAACCAGACACAGCACTACACGCAAAGTAGCTACCGTCACGAGAGCTGTGATGGATTACAACTTCAGTTCAGCTCCGGTTGGAAGTGAACCCTGTATGATTCACCTCATGCTGGAGAACAAAGGAACTGTGGCTACTGATTGGTATGTACCCTTCATACAATTATAGTGACTTCATTGTTCATCCCACTTCTGCCACCAACGACACCTTCCCACTTCTGACACCAGTTACACCATCTAAATTCCATCACCAGTCACACCATCTCAGTTCTACCACCAGTTACACCATTTCAATTCTACCACCAGTTACACTGTCTCACTTCCAACACCAGTTGCACCATTCCACTTCTGGCACGAGTTATACCATCCCGCATAAATTCATTAATTAGTTTCAAGCCGTCACTTGATTTTGTTAATCGAATAATGTATGAAACGATTCTTACACTCGGCTTGGGACAAGTCATGTTGTTAGTTCTGAAGTATTGAGTCAATATTGTTAGGCTTCAGGATGTGAGTTATTTCTATCCAAGTACAGTAGCAATTGTTTTCTTAGTCATTGATAATTTACACCTTTGTTGAAATTATCCTTACAGGGCCTTTCTGTTCCCCACCGATATGCATCTCGAACTGGAATACTGGGCAGAGACTGGTGAATTTGATATGGAAGAACTCCATGAGGTATGTCCAAAGCTTCACCCAACGCTTGAATGCAATGTACAATTTTCTGAATATTCTGACAAAATGGTTCCTGTTTCTATGCCGTTTCAGTACGTGTACTTTCTCACTTTCAAATAGAATGTCTTGATGAAAGCTTATGAAAGCTGCAAAAATTTCTGAGGTTCCATGCCAAAGTACAAGAAAAACCAATTCAATCTCTAACTTGCCCGAAAGAGGTCGCCCTTGCACCTCTCGATCCTTAATTCAAGCGCTGTGCTATATTATTGTTTAATTAGCAAGGAGTAATTAGCAAGAGTCTGCTAACAATGTTCCTTTGTTTTGTTTTTTTGCAGATGCGAGTGATGGACAACAAGCTGTTTTCTATAGAGCCAAGTCAAGGTCAGTTAGCACCAGGTCAACAGCAGGCCATCTCTTTCAGCTACCGACACGAATTTGCCGGCACAGATCGTCTTCCTGTCATGTTTAAAGTGTCCAGAGGGAGAGAAATCCTGGTAAGAAAACTGTAAAAGTAGGGTAGTACAGAGAGATAATTCAGTGTTCACATTTTGTGTAGCAGTATTGAAGACTCTTGAATTTTGTCTCTCAAAATGTACTATCGTACCTGTGAACAAAAACTGCTATACAGTTTAACACTTGCATCTTTAGCAATTTGACCAAGTTGCATCGCATTTTGCTTGTGTACCCACATTTTCTGCCTACTTATTCTTTGGGAAAAATTGTGACTATTTAAAAAAAAAATTCTGTATTAAATTTGAGCTGATTTTTTGATAGTTGTAGGAGTTGAGGCCATGGTTGGGTGGGTACTATTTCACAGATAAACAGTTATGATTATTTAACAACAAGCAAACATGTGAGTAGTACATCTCTTGCAATAGGTGTTTGGGTCACCACTAAAAACACATTAACAAACCTGTGATAAGTAAATCACTCAAATACCTCTAGAAAATAAACCAATCAATATGGCTTCTAAATCAGAAAGTACCTACAAATTGTAGTCTGATCATAAACCAGTATTTACCCCCTAATACCTAATGAAATATGTTCTGTAGTCACCAAAAGTAACATTGAGACTTATTTTTATTAACTCTGGTGGCTGTGTGTAAGTAAGTAGTTCAACAAAGTTAGAACGTGATATAATATACAAATAATGAAGGGTTATGAGTGCAATAGTGCAAATATTTCATGAGTTGAAAGATGGAATGTTCCATTCAACGAGGCGCAGCCGAGTTGAATGGAACAAATTACATCTTTCAACGAATGAAATATTTGCACTATTGCACTCATAACCATTCATTATTTGTTTTATACAACACCTTCAAATTTGGATAGAATTGGATGTAAAATGCACTCATGCAACAGATTGTTTTGAACAGACAGGTTTCTCTGCTCTCTTACCATTGAAAAAAGTGCTATCAAAAAAGTATAACCCATGGTTCTATTTCATAGAGTGCAATAGAGCTGATTTAGCATGCAATCGACAAGCAATTGACCAATCAAATGGCCGGAATATAATTAGGTTTTGTATAAAACTTGATAACTGACCGTATTTATAACTTGATTACTGCCAGAAAGTGGTGGATCATTTTACTTACCACTGTCCTGTGGTTTGTTTGTTTGTATGTTTGTATGTTTGTATATTTTTCTTTTTGTATTTGTCTGTGTTTACCTCTTAAACAAGAGAATGATGTGCCATCCATTTCCATTTTATTAATTTCTATGTATTTTTCCATCCATCTTGAACCTCTCTTCAACAGCTAAATTTTGTCGGTGTCACGATCGACCCCGAGAGGAAGTACGTTCACTTTCCAACCAACAAGCACATGTTCCAGCCTGTTCCCATCGGTAACGCCAACAACCCCCATCAGGTCTATGAGATGTACAATGGCGGTGCGCTCCCGGTCGAATACTATCTCGATTTAACATCTCTGGAAATTCTTCAGAAGGTCAGCTTTGCTTAAACCGATTTTCACAGCCAGTTGGGACAATTCTCTAATGCTTATACCTCTCTTCACTATCCTCTCCTATTGCACTTGGTGTGACAGTATGAGCAGTTTCTAACCTTGTTGGTAAAAGATATTAATATCGCTCATATTGTTAGTAAACATGTTGAAGCCTGACATGAAAGGGCAATTTATACAAAACATTGTATCAACTGGGTGTTTTTTAAAGGCATTGAAGACTCGCCCCAAACCGCGGCCATCTGAAAAAGTTAACTTTCTTTTGCATGCAAGTGACGTTTTGTTCGTGTCGCTACAAAATGCAGACAGCAATGAAAGGTGATACCTTGTTATCTTTAGCTGGACCTGAGATGTCCATCGCTGTATCATTGTACACTGTGCTGTGGGTATTGACCGCAGCTGTATGTTCTTACTGTACAAAAAATTACCGAAGGTAGCAAGCTGTGTGCATATTTTCTGGGATCGATGGTGGTGTCTAACACTTCTGTTACACCTCATTCGAAACTAGGTCAGATTACCGGCATTAGACGTTTCTCTTTACGCGAGTCTTCACACCCTTTAATATGTGAAAAATTTTTAAAATATTATTATGTTGAGACGTTCTGCTTGTCATTCGTCTCTCAATATCCCATCCAATTTGCCCCAAGCATCTTTAACATCCCATCCAACCAGCATTGATGAAGATAGTTGTTGGACTGTGCAGATTATGCACTGCCTCTGCACAGACATAGTACGTCATGTTAGATCTCCCCGAGAATGGCCGACCAAAAAGAAATGAGAACCAGAAATCAGATGGTCGATTGAGAGTTGATGCTGTCATCCCTATCTAAGTTGTAACATAGATTGGACGTAAATTATACCCCCACCCCCCCCCCCCACCCCCCTCCTAAAGGACAGGCATGAGCTTTTTCCGCGAATTCGCGGAATATCCGTGATTTCTTTTCTACCTCGGGACAAAAACTATTATCCTAACACACTGTAGCATACGCAAACTGGAGCCTATACCGCAATTTTTGCAAAGTTCCGTGATTTTTTTTTACCCCCAGGCTCATCCCTGAAAGATTTAGCAAGAAAAAGCCTTTAGAAGCATAAACAACAACAGACAAATATTTTGACCTTTATTCAATTCTTAAAACATCATTTCTTTTATTTTCTCTCTCTTGCAGGAAAACTTTGATCAAAGGATCCTTGATTGTTTGAACCCTAAGGGAGAGATCGGTCCCGGTAAAACTGCAAATATCGAGTGGATATTTTCTCCTATGGAATCAAAGACGTACACGGTAAGAGACGATAAGGGGAATAAAACAAGAAATTAAATCTCAAGAAATATTCACTCTTGACAGTAATAGCTGTCGACTTCTTCTTCCACGCAAGGATTATTTATGCCAAAATTATGCAAAATTCCTGAATATTGTTTTATATATTATAGGTCAGTGTTCCTATCCACATCATCGGCGGTGATACTGCCCTAATTACGTTCTCCGGTGTCGGATATGACAGTCGCAGCCTGGGCAAGACCCTCCCGGCCACGGACGTGTCCGAGGCTCTGGTTCCGGTCGCTCAGAAGGTTCCTATCCCCGGACAGCTGGTGTACCTCAGTCGAGAGAGGATATCCTTTGGCAACATGCCGGTCTTCACTCAGTCCAGGCGGGTTGTCTACATCAAGAATAATTCACCAAACCATGCTATATCTTTTGAGTGGTTTGTGCAGTCAGAAGCAGATGGTCTGGTGAGCCAAAATCCATACTTTGGGGTGGGGGAGGTGGGGTGGGGGCGGGAAAGCTGGGGTGGGGTGGGGAAGGTTTC